>CM038217.1:85489997-85671786 GCA_021442155.1 Cymbidium sinense | reverse complement strand
GTTTAAGATTTGCAAAAGGTTTTAAAATGGTGTTTATTCCACCAGTCGAGTTTGTTTTAGTCTTTTTAAGTTTAAGCCAAAATGGATCATGCCTTTAATGGAGTTATCGATGAATTGGGCCAATTATAATAAAACAATGTATTATAAAGTCATTATGTTGCAACCACATATTTTGGAACCGGGGATGGGTAATGTGGGAAATTTTCACAAGAATCGAGAGGAGCGGCTGTGGTTCTACTTAAGTGTTCTACCGAGGTATTAGGCCATTGATCAATCCAAAGGGGTTAAAAGGGCACATGAGACGCGTTAAAGTCTAGAGTTGTTCCACGATAGTTGGAACCCGAAAACCTATATCGAAGATTACACCAAGAATCAATAAATCTTCCATAGAATTAGATTAGGGGAGGACCTCCCTTCTTTCGAAGTAGAGGATGTTAAAATCTCCAACCAACCAAGGTTGAGAGGAAGCAAAAGATCTTAAATTATTAGGATGTTCCTACCATTTCGGATGCATAAATAAAAGAGCTCACCGCGGTGAAATCACCCACAGAAATATGGACATTAATCAATTGTTGCTGGTTGTCAAGGATATTGATGTTGATTGAGTTATTCCAAAACAACCAAATTTTGTTGTTAATGTTGTAAAAAAAATTAGGAAAACCTAGTGTTCTAGATGCAATCTTAGAAGAGTGGATAAGTGGTTCGGTGATAGTAAGGAGAGATATGTTATGAGTGAGTGCAAAGGCTTCTCTATTTGCGAACTAGAGTAGTCCCAATACCACGAATATTCCAAATGATAAAATTAATCATAATGAAAAGATTGGAAAAATTGATTGGGTGAAAATGAAAAAAGGAAATTATTGATGTAGAGTTGATGAAGATCTTGTGATTACATTTTTAGCTTTTTGATTTTGAGTGTTTTCTTTTTCTTGAACAGCTTTGAAAGTGTCTATCGGTCGGTGTGTCCGTCCAAAAAAAGAATAGTTAGTGTGATCCAAAGTTTCATTATTAAGCAAAGGAATCATGATGGTAATTTCCCCTTCTTCCATATCGACTGTTAATTATGTTATCATGTTGGTCATTCAAAGAGTTAGGGAGGGTGGGATTGCTTCATCTTCTTTTCTAGATTACCGATTTGTATATTTTTGTTGTTGATCCAAAATATGATTTTCGAGATGTTCCCAAGCCTAAGTTCAAATTTGTTTTGGATCATTAGTTGTATGAGCATGCATGTTACCATTGGAAATAGTAATAGGCAAATTTTCTAAGTTTCCATAACCTACTATGTCATCGGTCATTATTCAACACGATTAGTTTCCTTTGCAAATCGAGGGTAAAGATAAAGGTGGGTTTTGTGAAGGAGGATTAGTTTGGTTTTTTTGGCACATAGCCATTTTAGTGGGATGCTCCTTAGTAACTGAAGTAGTAGTGATAGGAAGTTTATTTTTTTTGAGATGTGGATGTAGAATAAAACAATCTGTATGTTCATGCCCATGGATTTTGCAGTGTGTACAGAAAGAGGGAAAGTTTTCAAATTCTACCTTTTGATTATAACCCATTTTTTTAGATCCAATCCAGACTTCTTTTGGATGTTTTTTAGTTATATCAATTTCAACAAGTATCCGTACAGGGGCGGGATCTCACCGTAGCTTGATCAATTTGAAGAGGCCAAAGATAGCCCCACAAAGAAACAATAAATAAAATGTAACGCATGTATAAAAGCAAGCCAAATAGAACAATTGGAGATTCTTCTTTAATATCAAAACTAGGTGTCCACTTAAGAAGTCGATTTGGCAATTAAAACAAAGTAAGAATGACGTGCAAAAACTCTTGAATAATCCAAGTCATTAGATAATTGAATTAGCCTAGATCGATCAATCCCAAGAAAAGGTGCGTAAGTTTCGTGAAAGAAAAAGGAATGTTTTCTAAATTGGCGTTTAAGGGTGAATTTACCCACCAAAGAGAATTCAAATGGCTTAGCAAGAATTTCCACATCAGAATCCGAACACATTACGGCAGGCATACCACGGAAATTAGTAGAAAGTAGTTTAACCGAAGCAGTAGGGGAAACGAATTTACCAGAGAGAGCATCCTTGAAAGATTTAATGGCAGGGATAAAGGATCGAAGGGATGGTTTATATCCGGAGTAAGAGAAAATACCATTTTCGCCATCAAAAGAGAGGCGATTTACATTACCGGCTAGAGCAGGGGTGAGATCAATACCAAAACACGGATTAGCAGCAAAAACAGAGTTTGATCGCATCCGGAAGCGAGCAAAACACGAGAGCCGCCAGGAACGCGCTAGGTTTTCCTTCGGATGCTTTTCGCAATGGCTTGTTATTAATGACATATATGGACAGCCAAATTCTGGTCCGGCAACTCAAAAACCTTCTTATTCTTCCTTCAAAAGGCGGTTTTTTTTGGTCATTGATAACAATGATAATTACATATATATATGAGATGCGTGATGCTTGACTTGGGCTGCCCCCATTTTTTTATGGCCCTGCCGGCCGCCTCCGCCCCCAACTTCGGAACCTCGAAGACCATCACCTTCTGCCTCGCGTTCAGTGAAGGTTACATGAAAGTGCGCATGCAGGGGATCTCTCTGAGGAGCTCTTTGTTCCACACGGAATACTGCTTTATCGCTTATTCGCCTCAGATTTGTAATGCTTAATATACGTGAGTTGATTCATGAAGACGAGAGAGGAGAATTAATCAATGATGAAGATAAAGAGTTGGATAGGGTTGCTTACAGAGGCGGCAGAATTTGTTCTTGAGGTCCACCAAATGTTCGCTGTTGTGGACGCGAAAGTAGAAGTCGGAGAAGGAGCTAAATTAGAACCATAGAGTGAATGAGTGAGGAAAGAGAGAGAGAGAGAGAGAGAGAGAGAGAGAGAGCAGAAGAAGGCTTTGCAATTTAGTAGAAGGCTTCTTTTCCTTTATAGGGAGGCACCAACTCTAACGCGTTTTCTATGGCTCCTTTCAATTAACACTGGATTTATATAGGCTAAATTTTTAAATTAGGTTTAATTAAAATTTTACTTAAATAATTAGGCATAAAAAAAAGAAAATTTAAAAATAGGCTTAGTGAATGGGCGGCTGGCATTGACGTGGCTACCACGGGATTGCTGTATTTTTTATTTTTTAAAAAAATAAACTCGCAACCCCTTTTTTTTAACCATATCAAGCTCATTCGGTGTCGGATTTTAGTGTGTTTAGTCTTTTTGGAAAGATAATAAAATTTTCTAACACTTTCATGTTGATAACTATCGACGATTCTTGTTCGGATTAATTTTTTGCTTGTATAAATTTTAACGATACAAAATACATAAATTGGCACAACCCCACTTTTTTTGACCATATCAGGCTCATCCGGTGTTGTATTTTAGCATGCTTAGAATTGTTGGAAAAATAATGAAATTTTCTACAACTTTCATGTTGACAACTTTTGATAATTCTCGCCCGGATTGCCTCAGTTTTTGTGTTAGATATTAATGATGCAATAATATAAAAATTGACGCATTACACTTTTTGGCGCTCATTCATGGTTGATTTAGCGTGATTAGTATCATTGAAAGGTACTAAAATTTTCTACAACTTTCATGACGACCATCGATGATTCTCGCCGCCAAAAAGAGAACTGCGCCAATTTCTGTATTTTTGCATCATTAAAATTTATACAAACACAAAAAATTGCGGCGATCCGAGCGAGAATCATTGAAAGTTGTCAAAATAATTGTTGTAGAAAATTTCATTACTTTTCCAACGATACCAAACACGCTAAAATCGACACAAAGAACGGGTTATTAGCATCAACGTCACCGCAATTGCCGCAATCGACCAATAGGCCTATTTTTAAATTTTGCCTAATTACTTAATTAAAATTTTATTTAGGCCTAATTTAAAATTTTAGCCATTTACATATATATATTATCATTGCAACATAAAAGTGAAGCTGGTGAGAATTTTTTAAAGAAAAATACTTATCATTTTAAAAAATATTAACTTCAAAATATATTTAAGATTCATTTGATTAGATTTTAATCCGAACATATAGATTTTTTTCAAAAAAAAAGCGTTTTTTTATGATGAAAATAAGTTTTAATAATATGTTTCTATCAATATTCATAATTTTTATAAATTTTACATCTTTATAAACATGTCGTCTAAGAAAAATATCTTATAAACATTAAAATAATATCTTATTTATTAATTTTAGTGAAAAAAGTCTATATATAATTATATAAAATTATCATTTTATCTATATATTTTATGTTTATAAAATTTTTTTGAAGTAATTATCAAAATAACGTGACATATATTTCTAATATATCAAAGTTATGCTTTCAACTCAAATTTATTCGGATAAGACCAAGTCTAATTCTGACATCAATTGTGAATAAAATAATAATTATATCAAAACAATACATAAAGAATTATATATATATATATATATATATATATATATATATATATATACATACATACAAATATTTATCATTTTTTGAAGAAGCCCTAACAAGCCGCCTGCTCCATTTCCTTTTCCCTTCGATCTCTTCGACGACTGGTCTGATTTTGATTTGCTTGAAATGCAAGCCTGCTGATTATGGACTCGACATCGGCTTCCCCTTCGGGAAACCCAGCCTCCTCTCTTGCGGCTGTTAAATTTCCTGAACCCTCAGGAATCTCTGGCTCAAATCACTCCATGGCGTCTAAATCCTTCAAAGATGTTCTTGCAGGTAAGGAAAAAAACACAGGTGAGTCACTTGAGCTTTTATCTACGTCTTTCCGGGGTGTACTCGCGATCATGTGTGCGGATTCGATGGTGGAAAAGCTTGCTAAGCCTTTTGAATTTACACTGGTTGGTAAATTTGCGCTGTGACGTGTGGGCTCCAAAAATTCATCATCGACCTCTTCGATGAAGAGAGTGGTTTAAAGTGTCAATGTAATTTTTAGAAGGCAGATGAGATAGTAGATAAGACACTACCCAGAGATTTCCCTCATTTGGTGAGGACTTTAGATCTGGTTCCGTTCTCTATGTGCAAGCTCCTATTGTTAATTACTCCTCTCAATAAGTGAGAGAACTCAAGGCTAGTCATTAGATCGCACGCGAATGCGTAAGAAGACATATGGAGTTTCAAAATTTAGAATATGAAATTCATCATTTTAGCTTAAACCGGATGGTTGGGGAATGATGACGTGCCCGATCTAGATCCCATGGTTCCATCCGCACGGTCCCTAGCTTAGTCAAAGGAGGTGACCCAACCCTGTAAAAGATCCTCATCAATAACACATGGATTACATCATCCAAGAAATTCTTGTAGACTGGGGTGGTGTTTGTCTAAGGAGACAGGTTTAAGTCTACCTTAGCCGACAAATGGTTGTTTGCCTATCAAGTATACATGATTCACAACTCATAGAGCCATTGGAAAGCATACGCACACGGCCGTGATCAATATAATGGAGCCGACCAAACCACGTCGAGGACTCTGTAATCGCTATATCTGGAGCCATCGCTGGCCACGCAAATATGGGACATGGGCCATGTCCTTACTGGCAAGAGATTAATTGAGAGTGAACATAGTAGAACACTTGATTTGACATTGGCTCCTTTGTGAGCTAGAGTTTTCTTAGTTTGTCACCCCCAACAAACAGTAGCGGAAAGTGGATAAATTGAGTTTAGTTTAAGTTTTTAGTGATAGAGTTTCATTTGAATATTTTTAGATTGATATTTAATTTGATTTAAAAAATTAATTAATTTGAATATGTTTAAGAGCTTTAGATCATGTCAACTCTATTTAGCTGCTAACAGAGGATTAAATCTACTGTCATCTGACATAATCAATTTCTCAGATATTTCACTGATTTGAAACTCTTATTATAGGTTTTTAGGTTTTGTTAACCCTGACCCAGTCCTATGACTAAACCGAGAAATAATTTAATTTGATTTGAAAATTGATTGATTTGAATATGTTTAAGAGCTTTAGATCCTCACACTCTGCTAACGATAGATTAGATCTATGTCACACCGACAAAATTAGTTTCTCAGATATTTCACTGAATTGAAACTCTTAAAATAAATTTTTAAGTTTTGTTAACCCTACCACAAGACTAAACGGAAACAATTTAATTTGATTTGAAAATTGATTGATTTGAATATGTTTAAGAGCTTGACTTAGTCGCTAACAAGGATTAGATCTACTATCACCTGACAAAATTAGTTTCTCAGATATTTCACTGATTTGAAACTCTTATTATAGGTTTTTAGGTTTTGTTAACCCGGATCGAGTCTTAAGACTAAACCAGGAAGCAACCCGTGTAGCATCCTCAAACACTTGAATTTAAGCATTTAACATAGTAGCCCATGCGATGTATTTAAGATCTTATGTAATTCTTATTTTGAGTTATGAGATCGATTTCATATTGCTATTTAAAATTGATTAATTAAAATATCTTTAAGAGTCTTTAGATCCTCACATTTAGTTGCTAACAAAGGTTTAGATCTAATGTCACCTGACAAAATCATTTTTTTTAAATATTTCACTGATTTAAAACTCTTATTATAGGTTTTTAAGTTTTGTTAACGACCTACCCTAAGACTTAACTGAAGCAACCCAAGAAGATCCTGACACTTGAATTTAAGCATTCAGCGTAGTGTCGGGGCCCATGCAGGGTGTATTTGAGAATTTATGTAGTTTTTACTTTTGAATTATGATATTGATTTCAGATTGCTACTTAATTTGATTTAAAAAATTGATTAATTTGGAATATGTTTAAGAGCTTTAGATCATGTCAACTCTATTTAGTTGCTAATAGAGGATTAGATCTACTACCTCACGTAATCATTTTTTTAGATATTTCACGATTTGAAACTCTTATTACAAGTTTTAAGTTTTGTTAACTGGACCCAAGACTAAAGCAAGCAACCAGCGATCCTCAAACACTTGAATTTAAGCATTCAAGAGTGTCTAGCCCATGTATATTTGAGAATTTAGGTAGTTTTTATTTTTGAATTATGAAATTGATTTTGTATTTTTATTTGATTCCAATTTTAGCCTACGCAGTCTTTTCAGACATTAAAATTTGCACTTCAAATCTCTATGTCCGAACACATGTGTTTATAAATTAATTTCATATAATTAATGAAATCATTGATTTTGAAAATCATAATTATAATGAAATTCCTTGATTTTTGATGAAAGGAAGCCCTATGATTTATGTAGATTTTGATTTAGTATCGCCTTTTATCTACTTGTACAAAGGGTTGCAGATCCGGTGGCGAAGAAGGCATTTTGAATTAGATTCCAAAAGACAGTTTAATTTGTTGTTTTAAAAGAAGAATTATCCCTCAGAGTAGCTTTCATTTCCCTCTTTACTCAAATTTGATTTCCTCTTTATTCAAATTTAATTTCCCCTTTTTTTATTCAAATTTGATTTCCCTCTTTTATTCAAATTTGATTTCCTCCTCTTTGATTCAAAGTTGATTTCCTCCTCTTTTATTCAAATTTGATTTCCCCCCTTTTTTTTTTAAGTTAAAAGGTTTGACGCAATTTCGGCAGCCTCCCGGCGTCATCCTCATGTAGGGGGCTACATCGGAACTATTTTGGCCTACCCGTCATTCCCTGATGAGCGTGACAGTTGATGTTTTGAAGCACCTCGGCCGATTTTCATCTCCTCATGCCCTGATGAGCATAACGAGGCCTTCAACCACTCGGTATTCCCTGATGAGCGTAACGAGCAGTGTCTTGCAACACCACAGTTGGATTTCATCTCGTCATGCCCTAATGAGCATGACGAGGCCTTCAATCACCTACATAAAAGCAAATATATATACATATATTCTTAATTTTGACAACATTTTGACAAAGATTCGACATCATCCCCCGCATAGGGGCTACATCTAACTATTTTATTCATCTGGCCATGCCATGGGCGGACGCTGGTGTTTTGAAGCACATCAGCCGATTTTCATCTCGTCACGCCCTAATGAGCATAACGAGGTCTTCAATCACATGCATAAAATCAAATATGTATATGCAAATAGTCCAAATTTCAGCAGTATTTCGGCATAGGGTGTGCCACATCTAACAGTTTTGGATTATTCGGTACGCCTTGATGAGTGTAGCGAGCGGTGTCTTGCGACACCATAATTAATTTCAGGGTGTGATGAGTTGAAAATCGGCTTTGTATTTTCATTTCATTCCAATTTTAGCCTACACAGCCTTTTCATTCAAATTTGCACTTGAAATCTCTGTGTCTGAGCACATGCATGAATTCATAGTTTTAGATAATTTTACCTAATTAGTGATTTCGTTGATTTTGAAAATCATAATTAGAATGATATTTCTTAATTTTTTATTAAAGGAAGCCTTATGATTTTTATAGAATCGGATGCAGTATCGCATTCTGCATGCTTGTACAAAGGGTTGCATCCAGTGGCGAAGAAGGCGCTTTTGAATTGATCTAATATCTTATTAGATTTTTCATATTAATATTTAATATATTCCAATTTAGCTTGCACAACCTTTTTAGACATTAAAATTTGCACTTGAAATCTCTATGTCCGAAATGCAGGTATTCAAATCATAGCTAATTTCATCTAATTAATGAAATCATTGATTTTAAAAATCATAATTAGGATGAAATTTCTTGATTTTTGGTTGAAGGAAGCTTTGTGATTTTTATAGAATTGGATTTAGTATCACCTTCTGTCTGCTTGTACAAAGAGTTGCAGATTCGGTGACAAAAAAAACATTTTGGTTTAGATTGTAGTTTAACACACTACTAGCACTTAGTTTATTTGTTGAGTTTTTACATTTCTCCCAATTTGATTATGTTCAATTTACATTAATTTTGATAAGTTATGCTGATTTCAATATTTGTTGCTTTAGCCCTACTCATGCTTATCAGCTAGCATAGTAATCACCTCCACATTCGTATAAGAATTATTAAACCCACTTTGGATTCATCCTTAGATTTTGAGTTTATTGCAAATTTATTATGTGTTTGGCATTAGTTCTCTCCAAATTCTAATTAAAGCTTGTTTAATTTTGAGGAATTTACAAGAAAAGAGAACTCACTTTATTGCTTCAATTTAAGCCATAATGAATTGCCATTAAAGCTTGTGAGTTTAATATTAGCCTCTCTCAAAGTTTGTGAGTTTAATATTAATCTCCCCCAAATTTCACTTAGATTTTACATGAATATTCTATTCTTTCCAAAATTTGCTTTAAAGGATCCCCCTTTTTCTTGGTTTCTGCTTTTTAGTTTAAAACTAGTTGCAAGTTTTCCTATTTAGCGCTCTTAAGTCAGCTCATTTCACTGTCCCATTTTTTCTATGTCAAAAGATTTGACGTAATTTCGGCAGCCTCTTGGCATCATCCTGTGTGCGCATGGTGTTTTGGCTTGCTGACGTCAAGAGTGTAGCGAGTGGTGTCTTATGACACCACAGCCAGCTTTCATCTCGTCACGCCCTATTGAGCACAACGAGGCCTTCAGACCTGAAAGAAGACAAATGCAATATATATTCATTCCCCCCCCCCAACTCTTTTTCTAAGTCTAGAATTTAGACACAATTTTGGCAACCTCAGATCGTCCCTATGTGGGCTACACGGGTATTTTGGCTTGCTCAGACGCCCGAGATAAGTGGTGTCTGCGACACCACTGGTCTTTTCATCTCTTCGCGTCTCCGCCGAGCACAAGGCCTTCAATCACTCAGACTCGATAAGCGAATGAGCAAAGGTCTGGAATACCACCGGATTTAATACCACAAATGATTTATTTTATCTTGTCATGCCCTGATGAGCATAAAGAGATCTTCAAACCTGATTGAATTTAGATCCACAGATTGAACATTTTTTGTGATGTTGGCAGAATATGGACAAGCAAACCGAGCAAACATATCCCATGTCAATGGTCTTCTTGTGACAAAAGCATGAGGCACGAAAATCCACCCCCGCAAGTTTTGGAAGTTGCAAGAAATTGTGTGATTGCAAACCAGTTGAAAATACTACCGCGAGATATTGAAATAGATCATCTAATTGTGGAGGTTTCAGATAAAGTCCACAAGTAATATTTAAAGCTGAAGGAATGCACGACCACCACACACCTAATCAATCGGCACTTAATATCAATGTTGTGAGAATATTGCATTCATGACCGGCTTAATTTTAAATTAGCCCTAATTAATGTAATTAGCTAATTAACCCGCTTAAAAAAATTTAAAATAGCCCCACGTCCGGCGCACTAATCAAGGCCATGATAAATAATTTTTTTAAAAAATCAACTTAATAGCTTCCATTTTTTGGCCATATCAGGCTCATCAGGTGTCAGATTTCTACGTAGTTGGTATCGTTGGAAAGGTAATAAAAAATTCTACAACTTTCATGTTGACGTTTTGACAAATCTCGCCCGGGTAGCCGCAGTTTTTGCATATGTATAAATTTTGAAGTTGCGAAAATGAAGGTTATTATGGCAGCCCCCGTTTTTTTTTGTCATAATACAAGGATTATTGAATATATATAATTCCTTGGTAATATCAAATACTCTCAATATATTCTATATATAAATTGAGATTTAATGGGTTTACTTATTCTTGAAAAATAATCAGCTCTTTTCTTATATTTGAAGATGTTATTTTACACGTGTAACATTTACTTTCCCAAAACACAATGAAACTTGTAACATGAATTTTGACTCTAGATGTATTTTCATTTGACTCTTTACCATAATAAATACATATATGGCAAATAGTTTTTAAATTAGATTTGAACTATATGTAATTCCACATTAAATCTTCCCTCCTCTCACGTGAATTAACCAAATAAATAAATAATAAACATCACTAGGATTTCACAATGAGAAGCAGGTGAATGAGTAAACATAAACAACATATAAACTGTCAGAAATACATGCCATCGCGTGCAAAAAAAATATATGCATCTATAAAACCGATACTGCGTGAGTGGAATTGCATTTGCGAGTGTCTTATGATGGTGAGTGCGCCCGATCGATCGCGGATGATGTTTGTTATGGTCCTCCTCCTCTTCCATACGCTCCTGAGTGTTGCGATCTAACTCTAACATGAGGTATGTCAACCCAGGAAGCTTGTACAATGAATACCGTGGTAAACTCCATATGGCGGTGTCATATGAAAATGACCGGTGGACCATATGCGGCGACTGCGCGTTCCATGGATGCATTTGTGATCACACTGCTTCCTGATATGAATATTGGGGTGGCTGTGTAAATGTAGGTATGTCCCCACCAGCGGAAGGATGGCCCACATCCATCGATGGAACATCCTTATCGCGATGCGAAGTGCACGAATCGTCCGAGTGCGAGATATGCATATCTCACCTCGATTACCAATAATTCCTCATATTCATCGAAAGATGTCGATATTCGTCTCGTCACCTCGAAATAACACGGAATATGTCCTCAATATTCAAGATGTGGTCCCTGTATATCTGAGGATTATATGAGTGTATCATTGTTACAAAGAAAAGCAAATTTTAATAATATGCATTTAGACTAACCATCAAGCATTCCGAGGATAGTATGTGTCGGAGGAAGAAATGTGTATAGTGAAAACCCATGAACAATACCATCTCATGTATCGGTTGATCGCTCCTTATCATCTTGTGATGAATCCAATGACGACTCACGTCTTTTGCTCCCACGGTGCAATGTAAGGGTGGTGGTAATGGACCCAATCAACATCGACTTTTCCTCATCACCATCACCGTCTGAGCGATGGATCTATCAGGGCAACATCAATGGTAGGAGACATGCCGAACTATCTGAGCACACAATCAGGCAGGTACCACTCTACCCTCTTCCAACATATGATCGTTACTCTAGCTAGCCATATTTCCTGTCCCTATAAACATATATCCGCAACACGCAAGCGGATCTGATGTCCATATGGCTCCCAGATGACTTGTGTATATAACATAAGTTATTATTTTAATAAACAACCAATAATGAGTAAGCCAATAAACATTACATCAAATCAACATACCTGACTTTGCAGAAGTCCGTCCAACTCATCCCTATAAGCTCGATATTGATCGGCATTTTCGAACATAACCTTCATTCCATCTAATCTACGCTTCAGCAATATCGATATGGATATGGAATGTAGGTCTTCTCATATGAATGTGCTCCCCATATCTAGTAAATGAACACATATAGTCATGTTGGTGCACGATGGTTTTGTTGCTTCATGTAATTCCCTGTATAGATGAGCAAATAACCAACGACCTCCGTGGCGTGTCAATATTCGGTAATGGCGGAATCTGCGGATGAACCTAAGAACCTAAAGTATCTAGAAAGAAAAGATCCAATGGCAAGCGGTATGCTCGACATGCATAGTGAAGCGTAGCTCGGTATATCTAAATATGAATCACGGTAGTATGTCCATCGCGACCATCGTAAGGCAAGCAAGAATGCGTGCATGAGCTGTCTCATTCGAACTCGATGTGATATGGATGGACGGATCATGAGGTCAATGTAGATGCGGATCCAAGCAACTCATCGCAACAATCGGCCATGTAGCCAGCATACCACCGTGGCAACGCCAATCACGGTGGGCCATCTATACCAAGAATCATCGCAACATCCGTAATGTAATCGTCATCTCACCGGTAGCGGTGGAAGGTATTCATCCGAATACCACCGCAACCTCAGTGGTGATCCGGAATATCGCGCATCGGGAGACACTATCTGGCGGCTCGCCATCCATAAATGGGACAATTAAGGCCATTCCCTAAACATCGGTAGGTGCGCACCTGATCAACGAAACCCAATCATTCATATGTAGGGTTGCATCGATAACAAATGTATATGCACATTTTAAAAAAGTTAAAGAAACTTTACCGAATTAGGATGTCTTTCTGTGCCACCGTAGCGGTATACTTGGTGCACATCAACCGGTGGTGGGCCGTAGTCAACAACTGTCTCATCTGCTCGTCGCCTCCTCCTACGTGGGGGGGCACAGAGCGTCATTGCCAGACATCTTTCCTGTTACAATTGAGGCAAACAATAATGTGCAATTAGTTATACATTAATAAGACAAGCTATGAAGAAGCGTAATATTTAACAAGTGTAGCAACTGTAATAAGCATAACAAAAGTAACAAGTGTAACAAGCGCGCAAGTGTAAGCGCGCAAGTGTAACAACTATAACAAGTGTAACAAGCGTACCAAATGTAACAACCAACACTGAACCGAATAATTCAGTTACATTCAACAGAGCTAGTGTAACAAACAACACTGAACACAACAATTCAATTACATTCAACAGAGCTAGTGTAACAAACAACACTGAACACAACAATTCAATTACACTCAACAGAGCTAGTGTAACAAACAACATTGAACACAACACTTCAATTACATTCAACAGAGCTAGTGTAACAAACAACACTGAACACAACACTAACCAATAACGCTGAAGACACACATAGACAATAGGGTACTACAGGAGTACTAATCCAAATGGAACATACAATAATCACTGTATGACATATCTAAATAAGATTCCGTTATAATCAACAACCAATGATGTATCACAATCTGCGCGATCATATTTGAGGACACGTCGACCTGTTTTGTCCAACAGTCTTACACACACTACAAACCCTAGAACTTCTTGTAGTGTTCTCATCCATAGTATTTTAAATCTATTTTCCCTTGGTCGACCTGTCTTTTTATTGAAATTTGGTGGTTTATAATCTGGGCATGTGCCACCATTGATGTGTTCACCCCACTCTTCCCGATCAGGCATTACGTGGAATTCACCCTGGTAGGTGTTGATATAGTTTTGCAAACTATAGTATGCTGAGACATATGGTGGTTTATGTGTCGTTGACTTGAAACAGCAATCACATGCACATGGCAGATGGTAAGCTTGCGGTTGTCTACATGTACGCATACACTCGTTATTTTCACCTAATTCAACCTTGAAGGTCCTGCTGGTGACATTAAACACCTGGTACTCAGACATGCTTATTCACACTGGTTCAGGAAATCATCTTGCCTCTCGTTCATTAGCCTGCAACGTTACCTTAATGCGTGGAGAGAACAAGGTTTCCTATTTTCTTTCGAGAGTTATAGCTGATTCAAGATGTTTCATGAAAAGGGATACTATGTTGTAGTATACTATTGTAATCAAGGCTTGAATCGGTAAATCACGTGCTCTTTTAAGCACACCATTGAAGTACTCAGTTGCGTTTGTAATCATTGTACCGTACCGGTACCCATCATCATGAGTAAGAGACCATTGTTGAACGTCCCTTGAAACAAGCCAGTCATATGCCTCCTGCTTGATATTCTTGATGTCTGCCATATACCAAAAATTGAATGTCATCTGTTTCCTATAACGCATTTTCGACATATGTCAACATTACCGGCGCCGAATTGTCTAATGGCCCATTTGAAGTTCTCCTTAAATGGCGAAATGTTGTGCCGCCTGGAAAGATCTCTACAACCACGAACTATGTCATTCGAGACGTAGATCACCCCTTGTAGAAATTGATGGGATCAAGTCCCGTAATGTTTGCAAAACCAAACCCATGACTCGATGCACTCGATTCCAATACGGCTAGTGGGAACAAGCCATTATTTCGATCCCAACAGTTGAAGTTCCTCTATACTTACCGAGGAGAAAAGTCCCATCAAGGCATAGAACTGGGCGACAATACTACCAACCTCTTATTGAAGGCTCAAATGACCAAAACAACCGTTGAAATCTGTTCAATTCTGTTGAATGTATCTGATATACTGACCCTGCATAGATGCACAAACGACAGACATGAATTTTCCCAATGTTCTGTAAGATTCCTCCCAACTTCCAAAAATAACCTTAACAGCCTTTCGACGTGCATCCCAAGCCTTCATGTAGGACACTCTTATATTGAACTTCACCACAATTTCCTCGGCTTTAAATCTAGACGTCGACGCGGTTGGATGAAATAACTAAATCAGGATGTGCTTATGCCCCATTAAGCAATGAATAAACTATGAGGTGAGCCTAGTGAACTAATAATACGTCATGCACCAACCTCTTTGATCTTGCATGTAAGCTCCACAAACATCGTATACCGGTTAGAATGATGTGTGCACCTTGTGAATTTTAATTGATTTGAAGCACAAATGACATACTCAACATTGTTCATGATAAACCAACCTGAATAGAAAATTGCAACCGCTTGAATTGAAAACACATATCTTCAAACAATTCATCTTGAATGCAGTTATCCTCCTCAAAGACCGAATGATCTGATGGGCCATCGAATGTAAGGTCCTCATCCCATTCTCTAACTGTTTCAGTGCTACACAAATAATTGTTATTCCGTATCAGGTGCTCTTCCGTATGACTTGTTCTAATTGAGTAATCAACAATCAAGTCCCTAACACTAAGGGATGATTCTGTGGCCAGTAAGTTAGCCCATTCTGCGTAGTTATCATCCTCCTCCTCATCATCATCACTGCTAGCTCCACTAGGCATAGTTTCATATCCAACATCTTCAGTGGGTAGTACATTCATGTCATTATCTTCTAAGTCACCCATAACAGCAGAACTTGTCCCAGCAAAGAAATCATGTTCTCTTGCTTCAGACCCATAACATTCCACTGGACTACTTAGTTGAGAAGCTGGTGTGATGTACTCAGTGCTTGTTTGAGCTCTCTCACATTCCTCTATATTTTTAACCTCTGTCTCTACAACGCCCATAACTTTGACATAAACCACAATAGGTTGCGCACATGCTGCAGTAAGTATAGCTTCACTGACTTCTTCATCATCAATGGGAGTTGCAATAAATCTAGCACCAATAGGAAAATGACCCACCAAATTCACGAAGAACTTTGTTGGATCTATCTTCAATGACCTCATGATTCGTTTCTGTAATTCCTCGAATCTAATCCGACATGGGATTTGTACTGGACGATTTTTCCCACCAATATATGTTGGAATGAAATCGTCGTTTACTCTCAGTTCACCGTCATAATAAAGAACTATACTGACAGTAGCTGAACTCATCACTAAGTACTAATAACAGAACAACAATAACCTTTCGCCGCACCTGATAAATGCAAATAATTTAATTAAGAAGAAATACAACGAGGGAAAATGAAATGCTACCTATTACGCACAAAAATGATTGGATTCATATATGATATAGACTACAAAAGAATATTAATATTTTTTATCATAAATGTTATACTCTCATTTATCATATATCCATATAATAAGTGCTAAATCGCATAGCTCATTCATCGATACATCAAGTATCCACTACGTAACAACTTACGTAAATCCTTTTAAACCAAAAAAGATTGAATGTGACACAACCTCACTTCGAAAACTAACAAGTCACAACTTAGAATAACAAACAGTGACAATTATACAATCTCATTTTCTTGTATTTACATTACTTTACTCTAAAAATAAACAAAAGAAATAGCCCCTAAATACATTTTTCTAAACAAAACAAAACAAACAACCTCATTTTTAAGTCATGTCTTAACAAAGTGTTTATAATTTTAAGTCAAAATAATAAAAATATTACTCCAAAAATCTATAAATGGTCTATCTTTCTAAAAATGAGAGGGACTTAGGGCCGGATAGAGATCACATATTTAAAAAATTCTCAAAACTCTATCAGCTAATAATTAGTTTTGCTCATCTACTATCATCTAATTACCATTATTAAATAATCATCATTTGACTTATATTATCAAACCTTCATCTCTAAATCACTTTACATCATTTATTATTATTTCATCACAAAGATTGATGCTCTAATATTCAAGAAGCATTCCATCGACACTCATCATTACACACCATAGTCAATAAGATTGATAAAGGTCATCACTACTAATATTAATTAATTGTCATTGTTGTCAATAAGACTAATGCATATCTCATATATTACTTTAAATTAATGATTCACAAAAAGTTTTGAAAAAAAAAAATGAGTGATCATATATGCATCCGTTATATTGTTTATGTGACAAGTTTATTCGTAAATTTCGCATACATTTATATAAATATATTAAGTCTTGAATTGAAGATCTTGTAATTGACTCTAAATATTTATCATAAATGAACAACATTTAAATAATTGCTTATCTCATCAAAAATATTTATTTCAATTATACATTTCTAAAAATAGAGTTTAAATTGTCATAGATTTAATTTTAATATTGCATCAATAGACATGTTCTAATAAAAGATACATATCTTATAAAATAAATTAAAATGAAAAAAAATATGATTTTGTTTCTTAAATAAAGATTGAGATTCTATATTGATATAACATCAAATATGGACACCCAAATAATATCTAAAAGTATGCCAATTACAATAATAAAACATGCCAATTACAATAATATGATACATATTATCCTTAAAAATTTTACAACCTCAATTGTGTTCAATAATAATTGAAGATTGTTCAATCATTATTCAATCTTCGTTCTATGAGATCTACCACATACAATCACATACAACCTCATAGAATACAACCTCATAGAATACAAAACCGCATTATTAATCTTCCCTACAAAATGAGATCTACCACAAATTAACCTTCCCTACAAAAATATAAAAACTGTATAAAAAATGAGATCTACTACAAATTATCATGAAAATCAAACTAAATAGCTTAAACATACCTACTATATACATAAAAATTAAAATCTAACAAGTTTTTTCATTTTGGGTGAAAAATACCTAAATCGGCGAAAAAATCCAACGAAAAAACTTCTTGGCAGGTGGTGAACCTCCTTGGCCGGCGGCGAGATGAGCCCTGGCCGGTGACGGGGACAAAGGCCCGATCTAGAACGGGGAGAGGAGACGCGACACGATGGCAAAAATCGAGAAACCTGAGAGCTGAGCTCTCGGGTTCGAAAGGCCCCAAAGTCGCAATGCAAGGCCGCCGTCGCTGCCACTAATGCCAGACGGGCGGCCGGTTATTTTAAATTTTTTAAGCGAATTAATTAGCTAATTACGTTATTAATTAGGACTAATTTAAAATTAAGCCTTCATGACTCAGCATAATGCCCATCCCATCGCCTTTCCAACTCTTTCTGTCTTTGTAGATGAATTCCTCCAACCTCCGTAGTATCTCCGATGAGACCTCCGACACCTTGTCGCTTCCCACGGCGCCGCTGTTTCCATAATTGTAGATGTAGCCACACGAATTGATGCCAGTGGCGATAAGAACTACCTGGTTGAGTTGATTCATCAAGAGAAGAGAGTGCAAAAACGGAATCACATGATCAAGGAATTTCATGAATGGGAGGATTGCGACGGGGGGTTTCCGCTACCCGCGCCGGCGGCCCGAAAGAAAGGATTGATGTCGAGAAGGACAACGATGAGGCTGACATCATCTACAGAAGCGGGAATGGAAGAAGCGAACGGGAGAGAGCCATGCACGTGAAAACATATTACATGCGGAGCACCTTGTCTTTCACGTTTTCATGCGGTTTGAAGAGGAGATGTGAATAGAGAGAGAGATAGCGGGGAGGAGGGAGATACGTAACTTTTTCCATGCATGCGGTTTGCTCCTTACGGTTGAGGGAGACGGAGCCGAGGGCGGAGAGAGATGGGAGCCTTCATTTGCTACCGTTCCCCTTGCAGTTCTTGCAGTTGAGGGAGGCGAGGAGCACAAGCCAGTGCCTGCCGATTGAGAGTCTCCTCGCGGATGAGGATAATCTTGTGCGGTTAAGGGAGAAGAAAAACCGAGTGGGAGTAGTTATCCTTCTTGGGAGGGAATGGTTTGGTCATTTGAATGGAAGAGCGGGAGCGGTTGCTTGCTTGCGCGCGTGTGGTTGTGTGGAGGAGAAGCGGGGTTGCACGGCTGGTTTGAGTTATTGGAAATTAATAGATTTTTTTTAATTAATTTTTCAAATATTAATCAATTTTAAAATGAATTTTAGGCCGATATCATCATATGGTCAATATGTATGTTGATTCAAGGTTATTTCGATGTTCCGAATGCAACGGCGTAACCCGTTTCGTCATCGGAGGTCGTTTGGTTCGAGTCGGCGCCAAATTGAGTCAATTTCAACTCAAAATGCGCATCGCCGCTTTCCACCGCTCGATTTTCACGCAGAGTCGTCCGAATTGAGTACGAATAGTCTTATTTGATAGATTTTGGTATTTCGAAGCCAATGACATGATCAATTTCATGAATGGAAGTCATTTGACATCATCGCATACTTTGATATACGTCGACACATTGATAGCTCGGCGTTTAATCGATTGATCCTTAGATTTTGAAATATCTATAATCGATCAATTTTGACATTCTGAACGGAACGACGAAGTCGTTTGTCAATCGGAGGTCATTTCAATCATTTTTGGTGACGTCTAGTGCATTTTGAGCCCCGATTTGCACACTGTCGCTTCCGAAGTCCGTTAAATTAGACTTGTGAGCTTGACTTTGACTTTGTGACACACATATGGAGGTCAACAATGATCTTGTAGGAATGGCTGATGTGCAATATTTAAAGATAGTTTCTACTCCTTATTTAAGTATTTGTGTTTTGCTCACTTCTAATTCCTCTTGTTCTTCTTCTTCTAACCTTGACCTGATTCCAAATCTGACCTTACATCATAACAATGAATTGGAAGAATGTGAAATGGCCTACAACCCCCAGGTGCCTCTTTTCACCAAGCATTTTACTGATCATTCTTTATCTGATGGTGAGGCTGTGGATATGGCCAATAATTTTGAGACAGTTATAAAAAAGAAAAATAAATCCTCTAAATCTAAATTTCCTAGCTTTCCCAGAGTTACTAGATCTGGCTCCTCTTATCAAAAATAAATGGTCTCTTTCCTCATTTGGAATGCGAGAGGGATTGGTTCCCTCTCGTCAAAATGTAATCGCGAATTTAGTTCGGACCCATAATATTTCTTTCTTGGCCATTTTGGAACCCTTTATCCTACCCTCTAACATTCATTCTGTTGCTAGAATGATTGCTTTGATAATATCTTTGCTAACTCGAGTAATAAAAATTGGATTTTCTGGAAAAGTCATTTTGTTTTACATGTTATGCAGATTTACAGTTGTCAATGTTAAAATCACCTTTGATAACTAGTCGCTTTGGATCCTTTGTCTCGCAATAGGTATGGTAGAAGGATCCAATGGGAAGATCTGGTTAACTTCTCTTCCTCGATCAATGCTCCCTAGTTTGTGGGTGTGGACTTTAACATGAACGAGTTGGTGGTAACCTAACCTTTTCTCCATGGAGGATTTCAATAACATGATCCTGGATTGTCACCTTACTGATATTGGTTTTATTGGATCTCATTTCACTTGGAATAATCACGCATCATGGCAAAGATTAGATAGGATTTTGTTTAACCATCTTTGGATCAATTTTTTCCTACTACTGCTGAACATCTCTAGAACCTTATCCGACCATTCCCCTTTGCTCATCTCTATCAAGGTTAGTGCGGATACCCCATTTTCTCATATCCCATTCCGGTTTCAAAATATGTGGCTTATGGACGATAGATTTATGGAGGTGGTTGCTAGTAATTGGGGCGATCCTCTCCATCCTGATGATACTATTGTCGGGATGATGAGATTATGGCTTAAATTAAAAAAGGCTCAAACAATGCCTCAAATGGTGGAACAAACACTGCTTCAAAAATCTTTTTACCAACATCAAAGAATTAGAACATGAGGTTATAATTTTAGAAGATGCTTCCATTAATGACCCTTCCAAAATTGTCCTATTAAACCAAGCCAAAGATAGGTTAACATGCTACCAAGACATGGAGGAGACCTATTGGAGGAAAAAAGCTTCTTTAAAATGGATATCTGATGGAGATAGAAATACCAAATATTTTCATGCAATGGTTAAAAGAAAAAGGCTCTCAACCACATTAAAAAAAATTAAAACTAATGATGATAGCTGGTGTACTGATAATAAGGAGCTTGATGATTCTGGTATCTATTTCTTTACTGAGCTCCTTAATAAAAATGTGAACTATGATGAGTTATCCTGGCCTGAAGTTATCCCTAAGGTCATTTCTAATGAAGATAACAATATGCTTACTTCATTATCCTCTGAGTCTGAAATAGCTTTCACTTTACAGAATATGAATACAGATTCGATGGCTGGCCCTGATAGCTTTACTACCTTATTTTTTCAAAAGTGCTGGTATAATATCAGAGAAGATTTGATTAAATCTATTTTGGACTTTTTTAAAGGGAGTACCCTCCCCAAATACTTTTCTAGCACTTCCATTATCCTAATCCCTAAAACAGATAACCCTGAACTTAGGAGCCATTTTAGGCCTATTAGTCTTTGTACCCTTTTTAATAAGCTCATCTCTAAGATTATGGACAAAAGACTAAGCAGTTTGCTCCCTAAAATGATCTCCCTCAACCAAACTGATTTTGTCAAAGGTCAATCTATCTCTGATAATACTCTGTTAGCCCAAGAAATTGTTCATGACTTAAATGCTAAGGTTCATTGTGGTAACCTAATTTTTAAGCTGGACATTTCCAAAGCTTATGATAACATTGGTTGGACTTTTCTTTATAAAATTCTAACTCTTTTTGGATTTTTCAATCAATTTATTACACTAATTAAGAATGGTATTGAGAACTCTTGGTTTTCATTACTTATTAATGGCAAGGTCCATGGGTTCTTCTCTTCCTCCCATGGGATAAGGCAAGAGGATCCCCTTTCTCCGGCTCTTTTCATTATTGCGATGGAATATCTCTCTAGAAGCCTTGAGCAGATGTTTTGTAAAATGCATTGTTCTACAAAACTAAGGGTGGTTTTCCCATCTCCAACATTAGCTTTGCTGACGATTTCATAATATTCTGCAATGGATCTACCAGCTATATTAAAAAGTTATGTAAATTCATTACTTTGTTTGGAAGGGAAAGTGGCTTGAAGATTAACCCTGAAGAAAGTTATTTTATTGCTAATCCATCGATTTCATCATCTAGGATCAATGCCATTAAGAACATTATGGGATTTGCTCATCAAATTCTTCCCATTAAGTACCTGGGTACTCCTTTATATCGTGGAACAAAAAGATCTTCCCTCTTTGATTATGTTATTTAGAAAATATATAAGAAAACTTCCTCTTGGGAGTTCCATTTACTTTCCTTTTGCACTAGATTTATCCTGATCAAAAGTATTATTTGCTCCTTGCCTTTCTATCTACTTTCCACTATTATGCTTACCACCTCTATCATTAAAAAGATTAACAGACTTATTAACAAATTCTTTCGGTGATCTACCTCGTCTTCCAAAAAAACATATTGGGCTACTTGGCATAACTGTTGTGGGCCTTTGAATGAAGGTGGTTTAGGTTGCAAAACTTTATAAGACTCCATTAAATGCTTCTCATACAAAATGTGGTGGAATTTTATGAGCAATCATAGCTACTGGTCATAATTTATGCTAGCCAAATACTATAAGGGGAAACACCCCCTCAATTATCCTTTCAAACTTGGGGATTCTCCGGTGTGGAGAAGACTTTGTAATATCAAGTGGACTGCAGACAATCTGATTTCCCGGGGTGTGAATTCGGGATCATCCTTCTTTTGGCAAGATAATTGGCTGTGTTTGGGTTATATTGAGTCTTTATTAAATACTTATTCTACTGAGAGGATTAAGGTTAGTCATTTCATTATGTATAACACTTGGGATGTAGCTCAATTAGTTTCCAATGTCCCTAATGGGATGGTTAACAAAATCCTTAACATCTAACAAATCACCAAATCTGCTTAAAATTCCTCCTCTGGAGATTTTGTTCTCAAGGATGTTTGGCATACTTTCTACTTAAAACTCAAAATTATTAGTTTTATCAAAACTGGAGTAATTCTATCCCTTCCTCTTTCTCTTCTAACTTGGCATATTCTAAAGCACTACATTCTGTGATGCCTCTTTCCTTAACAAAGGTTTCCATCTTCCCTCCAAATGCCAATGTTGCTTTCACATTGAAACTATGGATCATGTCTTCGTGAATGGCCCTATTGCTGCTAAGGTTTGGAGATGGTATGACAGTTTATTAAATACTCTCCTCTTTGATAGATCCCTCTCTATCCGCAACTTCTTAAAAATTTTCTTTCTTATACTCAAGGGTCAAAAGGTGTGTTAGCTACTACCGCTATGGTATATGGTGGGAAAAAATGATGCTAAATATCGTGGAATTCCTATGAACTTTCACCATATTATTGCTAGAATTAAATGTAAAATTACATCTCTTTATAAAGCGACATCCTTACTCCCTCTAGCTTCAAAGGATTTAAACATTTAGCCCTTAACCTTGGGATTAATCTCCCCTCTTCTGAATTTGAGTATACTCATAAAATTATATATTGGATAAAACCTAATTATCATGTCATTAAGGTCAACACTGATGGATCAGTTTCTAATGGCCTTTATGGTTGTGGAGTGATTTTAAGAGACTATAGAGGAAAGGTGATCGCCGCATTTCTGTTCTTCTAAGACCCTGTTCTGTTCTTTTTGCTGAGCTTTATGGTCTTCACTATGAAATTTTTGTCTACATTCAGAAAGAATTCAGGAAAATTTGGTTTGAAATTGATGCTCTCCTCCTCTTGGAAATATTAAAATCAGGAGCTCATGGCAACGCTTAAGTTTTCTATTTACTTAACCACACGAGGAGGCTTCTTTCCACCCTTGATTATCATATTTCTCATACCTATCGGGAAGGTAATTCATGTGCTGATTTCTTGCTAATTGGGGTGGAAAATCCTCTTCTGTGAAATTATTCTCCAATGATAATATTCCTCCCTTCATACGTGGGCTTGTGAATTTAGATAAAATGGGTTTGCCTTATGTTAGAAACCTTTAAATTTATTTTATTGCCTGGTTGTTTCAACTGTTTGCTTGGGTGGGGGCTAGCCTCCCATCTTAGGCTTATGTGCTGCTTTTGTCCCCTCACTTATTCGAATGGCATTTAAGTGCTGCTGACTAGTCCTGATTGGATTATTTTAGTGTTCTATTTGGGTTATGCTGCTATTGTTGTTTCATTTTACGTATTGATGCTTTTATGTATCCCCTTGGTTTCTTCCGGTTGTTTTCTAAGGTTGTTACTTGCTGTAGCTCCAACTGCTGGATAACTTTTCCTATCCTAATATAAGGGTTAAATTTTCTTCTGTTTGGCATTGTGCTCTTCCTTCAATGCCTGGGATTATATCCCCTCACCTTTCTCTATTGTACCCACTGGTGAGTCTCCCCTTTTCTCTTGTGGTCTGCTTGCTGTTACGGCATTTCCTATATAATTTTCTGTTGGGTTCGCTTTGTGGCTTTCGGTCTGTTGCGCATTGGAAGTTATGGTGACTGGTTTGTTGTTTAGTGTTGTGTTTGGCTGCTATTTGGTTAACTAAGGATTCTACTTTAAGATTGGAAGCTTTAAGCTTGGTTTGAGGGTTTGTTTCGACCAGTATTTTACAATATCATTATGGTTTTGCTGTATGGATGTTCTCACTACTTCTGGTATGTTGTGTTCTTTTGGAACCGTTTATAGCTAGCTGCATTCACGCAAGCTTGTCCCGACTTGGATGTTGTCACTTACCGCCGAATCTTGTTCGAATTTTATCTTTATGGAATGAAACATGGGTGGATTGTTGTGGGCATTCTGATATCTGTTGGCACTATTTGGGCTTTCCTGTTGATAAAGAAATGTTGTCTTCCCTTTATCTTTTGTATCTGTGTGACTTTCTATCCCCTGTGTATGTGGCTGGCCTTGCTATATTTTGGTATCTGCTTGGGCCACACTCTCTTTCAATAGATGGATTGTCTCCCCAAGTTTGTAGGCTATGATGGATGGTTGAGTTCACCCATTCTTTGGTTGTGCAGTGTTGTATCCCTTCCTTTGGTTTGGATTCACATGATTGTGGCTACCCCAAGTTGGTGTGAGTGTGCTAGAGCTTTTTTCTACAACTCTCCTTTTTTTCTCAGTTTTTATGTTTCTTCCACCGATCTAACTCATATCATTTTAACGGTGCTAACTTTTTCTCTAGATGTTTGCATATTCTGTGTTCTTTTCCTGCAGATCATTTCTTTATGGAGGTATAAACTTCTTCAACTCAACATTCGCTATTGTTAGCTAGCCTTGCTTTTGCTCTTGTGTATCTTTTGCTTTCCTTGATAGTTTCTTTTACTTTTTATTGTGGAGGTTGTACTTAGTCAGGGGATTCACTCTCTAGGATGTTTGTAACTCTTTGAGTGGTAGATTTGAGTTTATCCCCTCTTAAGGACCTTGCAACTCTTTTTTTAGCAATAAAATTCCCCTATATGGAGTTCCCCAAAAAAAATTATATATATATATATATATATATATATATATATATATATATATATATATATATTATAAAATAACAATATTATATTTTTTAAGAAAAATAGGAATTATATATTTATAACTGAGTATGTATAAACATGTTCGAATTTGTTTGATTATTTAGTTGAATGATTGTGGAAAAACACTAATCAAGTCGAGACAAGAGTAGCTAATGGAACACTCATTCATTTGCAGCTCTACTAAATCATGGTGTTCATCTATTTTTATGTATATACATCTTTAATAGATATTCTTTTATGTCTAAATTGATTAATGGCCTCATCATCCAATTACAATTAGTTTCTTATCATTGACAAATTTGGTACCATTAAAAATAATATTGAAGTTATTTAAAAGGCTATGCATCACAAAACTTACTATATTTATTTTAGAGAAAAACTATGTCAAGATATATTTTTAGATTTTTAAATAAATTCTTCTCATTCTTTTTTCAATCAACCAAATCTTATATTGTACTCAAAGCTCCTTTAATTCATATTTCAAAAATATATAGTTAATAAAAATAAGTCTAAAGATTAGTAGACTTATAGAAAAAATATGTTATAAAACACAACTCAAGTTGCTAATAATCCATCAAAGAATACCATAAGTGGGAGTCACTAATCATAATTAGATTATACCAAAATATTTATATATGATAAATTACAACAATCCATGATTATAAAAGTGGACACTTACAATCAACCAAAGTAATTTGAACTCAAAATCACTTTGAAATTTGAAATTTGTATCCACATTCATGTTAATTAAATCCAATGAAATTTCCAATGTCATATAAAGCGTCATTAATAAATTATTGTTTTTAGTTTAGATAAATCAACTTTTAGTTAAACTAATTAAGTTAGACGAGATCTAATCACTAATATACAAACTTGAAGGAATGGTCAAGCTTGAATTGTTCATGCTTACTCTCCTATTTAATATGTTTTTCAATATATATATATATATATATATATATATATATATATACCAACTAATTTAAAATTTTGGTCTAAGTTTAACGAAACTTGTTTGGTAAATGAGATATAAATAAAAAAATGAATTAATTGCTGAGTCTAACTGTGTATGCAAGATTAAGGCTTCGTTTAGGAGGGCTTTTTTAGTGCGTTTTATTTTTGAGAGCATGAATTTTTAATTTTGATACCGTTGAATGTGTTTTTTAAAACTGAGTTTTAACTCTATCTCACTGAAAGCTCCATTTTAACCCCTTTTCAAAAAGCAAAAGATATAATTTTTCAGGAAGTACTTTTAAATCAGCTTTTCAGGAATCCGAAAAGCTTAGCCAAACGAAGCCTAAATCTTGGGATTGAACAAGCACTCACGGTGAGCGAAAGCCAATAGATCTAATAAATAAGCCAAAACCAAATTATGAATTTATAAATCAACCAAACTAATCAAATAACGTTAGTTTAATTCTTTTGATTCAAACCGACTAATGCACACCCTTATACACAATCACATCATCTACAACAAGATTTGTCTTTTACTTTATTTCAACACATAGTTCGAGGAAGAGTGTGGCCATCAATAGCCTAATATCATAATTAGGGTTTAGGGATTTCAATATATCTTGGCCCTATAATTTTACAACATGAGATGGTCATGATCTATATTACGTTTATTATCATGCAAGATATCAACTCAATACTACAACAATGATTTAGACCACCCACCTTAGCTAGTTTGTTCGTTCATTTATGAACCTATAGTTTGACCATCGATCGATCAATTACGTTGGTCCTACTTGGTCATAAGTCAACCTTTGACCCTTGTAGACTAAGCTAGTATTAGTAACCTATGATAAATCCTAACCTCTGTTTTAGTGTAAAAATGTGATGTTCCACCCAAGCTGAAATCCGCATTACTTAAACTTAAATAATGTTAGTAGGGACACTAAGTTGATAATATTAATGTAATAAAAGAAAGCAGATATTGCTTAATTATGTATCTGGTGCCATGGTTCATTTACATGTTTGTACATACTATTTACAGGTTCCAGGTTCAAGTCATGGAAGCCATTATCTACATAATGAAACAGTGTTGAATTTCCTTCCTTGATACTGTATTTTCTCATGGGGGAGGAGGGACACTTCTAACCAGCTTGATGCAATAAAACTAATCATGAATACTTTCTATTGTGAGAAAAATAATCTGAATCAGCGCATAAGCAAGTGAGATGAATTGTGATTGAAAGCTTAAAAGAGAATGGAGACGCCTGAATTAGATGTGGATATCATCGAGGGAGATGTCCTCAATAGAGAGCAGCTTCAATTTCTGCAATTATATATCAATAATGGTCAAAACAGTTAGCCATATATTACCAACACATGAAATTTCATATTGTTTGCATAAATATAAAACTGGGAGTGCTCATAAAAGAAATATTCAAAGACAAAACTAATGAAAGGCATTTAACGGCGGAATGTTCATTGGGTAGGGTACCAATTTATTTTCTCATCCAACACGAGAACGATAGATTAAACTCAGGTGTTCAGTATAGTAAAGTGATTATTACACCAGGCATGATACAAAAAATTTAAACACAGAAACTACGTAAATTGATCCATTATGATCCAAATAAGCTATTTTTAAATTCAAATAAAGTTTAATGTCGGCATTAAATTTTCATTGAAATGAGTAAAAAGCATGCAAAAACTATGACTATGCTTAATGAATGGCATATAACTATTACAATAACAAGCTTTTATCCCACTACGTGGGATCGGCTACTTGAATCTTTTTTTCTCCATTGTGTCCTATTAAATGTCATATTCTCAGTGAACTGAATCGCATATAACTAACAAAATAAAAAAGTAGCATGGAAAAAAAGTTACCACATCTCAGTAAACATATTGTTAGAAGAATTTACTCAAAGATATCCTAAACTCACCGTAATAAACTGTGCAGGATCATCAAGGCTAGTTGATCCAAGAATAACTTCCCTCTTAAGTTTTGAGGTGAGTTTATGAGCTACATGAAACTGTTAAAAGCCAATTTCAAGCAAGGTGAATAAAAATAAATTTGTACAACTGCTGAAGACTCCACATTATGATAAATGATCACCTCAGATCGAGTGGCTCCACCAATAATAAATAAAAAATGCGTTGGCCCATCTTTTTAAAATCACTGGAGGCATGCCTAAGAACAGAATCGCTGCGAAGGACCAAGTGTTAATTGACTGAAAGAATGACATGAAAATGAAAATAGTAGACAAAAAAAGTAATAATGCATTACAGGAATGCATCTATAGAAGTGATTACCTAGAGTATCCATCGTCAGAGCTACGAGGCCTAGCCCACGTAGCAGTACGCCGAGATCTCATGGAGTGAGCAGGGTGGCTGTCATTTGCTTGAATTGATCCATTATTTGAGGTTCCATGGAATGAAGGGCTTGGATCGTTCATACACTGATACTCGTTCTTTGGTAGATAGCCCTTGCTAAGCTTCTCAATGAGTTCCTGTTGTAACAAGAGATTACGGATCATCATGTGATAAATAGGTATTCAAAGTGAATAGAACCAGCTGTCAAACTTGGTTGCCATTTATACACTTGATCCACAAAACTGAATTCGACTGATTCAATGAAAAAAAGTGAGAACCCAAATTGGATGATGCTGATAGAAAAAAACTCATTTCAAATAAATATAAGAGGTGAATTTATTTGTTAAAGATATGAAAATGCATATAAGATTATAAATAGTCCAAATTATAATATATTACTAAAACAAGTATGACTTTTTAAGCATTTAATAAAATTATATATATAAATAAACAAATTTAATTTCAATGGTTTGGAATTGAACATGAGACAGGATACATATTGGATAGATCTAACAGAAAATTTTAAAGAGAAAAGGTGGATTAAAAGAACACAGTGATGTTGAATACTAAAAAAATCTGAATAATTAAATGGTCAAAGCATGTGGCGAAGATTTGTCAGAGCATATTGTAATGATTACTCTAAGCACAAAAGTGAAACCGAGATGGCTAGAACTGGATTGTAAGGATAGGTTTTACAAAACATAGAAGGGCTATTTATAGCAATAGCCGAGCAACATAAAGCTTCAAATTAACCCCTAAAGACTAATAACATTAAAGACTTCATGTGCATAAAAAATTGTGAAAACAGTTAATTCTAATTAACCCAAAATGTACATACAAAAATCATCATCAAGCAATTAGATGACTAGACTGCAATTTCACTAAGGCAACAAAAACTCTTGAGAGAATAATGGTGGCCGAAGGATAAATAACCAATAAAACAATTATCAAAAAGAAACTTTGGATCCACCGAGAAGTGCTTCTTTGCTCATTTTGTTTGACTAGGTATTTGTTTATGCTCATTGTATGTCATTCGATGTTTACCCAATAACAATTTTCACAATGCACGAAATTTCAGCAAAGCATTTGTGCAAACCTCAAGGTAATAGCGAAAGTGTACCAAATCAATAAGCCCAATTACACCAAAAAAAAGGCATGCATAACACAGTGAAAGGGGAATGTTGGACATTTATGAGCCTTTTAGTGCACTACTAAAAGTGAGTATGAGTGGTACAGAAAGCACATTAATCTCAAAAGTCATGAATAGGTCTTCAAAAATCTCATGCAAATGTTAGCAAAGAAAATATATAGTAAGAAAAATTCAAGAATCTCCCATCAATGCCATGAAATCCGTGCATAACTTTTCAGGATGGCTCCTATCTAAAAGGCATGTCTTGAGAAATTAAACATGCAAACGAAGATAACAAAATGAATATAAAAAGGGCCTCACCAACGTGCTCCCAAAGGCATGTACAATTTGTACATATGAGTCTTACTTACAGGAAAGTAAAATGCAGACTCCTGTGAGCCAATGATCAACAAGACCAAGGTGAAGATGCAGGAATAAAGCACACTGCAGTTATTTTGAAAAAAAATAATAAAGAAAGCGTATGCAACAAATTTTTCATGGTAGTATGCCATCTCAATAAGATTTTATAATCTCTTTAAGGTATTCAAGTCATACCCTATTCCCCTTTTTATAAGCCTGGCCCAAGGGACTACCAAACAAGCTAGCAATGTGGGTATCAAGTCCAAAACGACAGAGAATGGTGTCTGTCATTCTAGAGATTATTATATGTTGTAGGCCCACAACATGTGATGGAACAAAGATCACATGTGGCTCCATTTGTGAGCATGCATAGGCACATGTCATCCAAAGATAACAAGCCCTTGGCATTTTGTTTCAAGAAAAGTTTCAATTCTTAAAACTGACATGCAAAGACTTTTAGTATGTTCAATGACAAAATGGCTAATAGCCACTCCACTGAGTGACAAAGTAAGCCCACTTTTAGGACTGTAGCCAAGGTTAATCTAATATCACATACTGAAATTACCATTTATGTCAACATTTGTACGTTAGGAGGGTATATCATTCATAGCAGTTCTAAGATGAATTTTGGTGGGTGTGGTGAAGATTGAACTAGAAGACGATCAATAGTGGACTTAATAAACCTAGAAAGAAATATCCCAATGGATGCAAATTGATTAGCATTATTTTTATTTAAGGAAACTCTTATTACTCCACCTCTAAGACTTTGAGAAACAAAGAATATGCACAAATCAAGAAGTTATTATTGAGTTTCTTCTTGAAGGTTGCATACAATATCTAATTTCATGACCATATTCAATTGGTTTTTAAAACAAAGTTTGGGACATCGACCTACACTTTTTCAACCTGTTGTTGACCTCCATGCATGCACCATAAGTTAAGTCGAGCTCACAAGATGAATTCGATGAGCTTCAATGCGTAAATTAGAGCTGAAATACACTCGACGTCATCGAAAATCAGTTGAAATGATCTCCGATCGACCAATGGACTCTGTCATCGCGTTTAGAATGTCAAAATTGATTAGAATGTGCATATTGCATAATTCGACGGTCGACCAATCAAGAAGGGGGTTCGTCGAAGCGCTGACATGCATATCGAGGTCGGAAAGCCACGACGGTATCCAAACGACCTCCATTCGCAAAATTAATCACGTCGTTAGCGTCGAAACATCAGAACCTATCAAATGAGACTATTTGTGCTCAATTTGGACGAGTATGCATGAATATCGAGCAACAAAATACAACAGCATGCAAATCAAAGCTAAAATACACTCGACGGCACCAAAAATCAATCGAAATGACCTCCGATCGACGAATGGACTCCACCATCGCGTTCAGAATGCCGAAATTGATTAGAATATGCATCTTGCATAATTCGACAGTCGACCAATCAAGGAAGGCCGCCGATGCGCTGCCACGCATATCGAGATCGGGAAGCCGCAACGATGCCCAAACGACATCCGTTTATGAAATTGATCGCGTCATTAGTGTCGAAATGCTAAAACCTATTGAATGACACTGTTCGCACTCAATTTGGACGAGTTTGCACGAATATCGAGCGAGCAGAAGCGACGACGCACAAATTTGAACTGAAATTGACCCCAATTCGACGCCGACTTGAACCAAAGCGGTCTCGCTAAACGATCGGCTGGCGTCGGAACATCAGAGTAATCTAAAATTGACATATATATTGTATATGTGACGATGTCGGCGTGAAAATCCAAATTTGGGCAAATAAAATAATAAAAAAATAAATCTTATAAATACCCCTCTTGTTACCCTAACCCTAATTTTTCCTATTTTCCCCCATCGGTCTCTGATTCTCCCGCAGCCGAAGCCCCTCTTTCTCAGTCTCTCTCTCTCTCTCTCTCTCTCTCTCTCTCTCTCTCTCTCTCTCTCTCTCTCTCCTCCAAAACCCTCGTCTTGCCTGAGCGAGGTTTTCAAAACAACCCGTCAGATCGAAGCATTGTAGCAAATCGTCATGCATGTGAGCACGAGCACTGTCCCACGAGCATCCCCGCGCACGCCCGAAGCCTGTGTTGATTATAAGTACCCATACAAGTCTTTCTTAGCGTGGCGGAGAAATCGCTACTTACTTTGGGTGTAGTACCAGACACCTTTGGCGTTGGAAATCAGATTTGCATGCGATAAATACATGTACACGCCTTTCTTGGTGTGGCTGAGAAATTTGTTTTAGCAGGTACCTTAAAGCCCATAAATGCCTTTCTTGGTATGATGGAAGCGCGTGAGTGTAATTTATACAGCATCTTTCTTTGGCGTGATGGTGAGCCCATCATACCGTATCTGAGGGACGTAGAGATCTTTTGCCAAATCTTTGTCAAACTTCAACGGGGACATACCGGCGACATAAAGTCATGCCGCAATATAAAATTGTTATTTAAACTAACATTGTAGGGGTATAAGTACCCGTACACGCTTCTCTTGGCGTGGTGGGAAAATATGTTTCAGCAGGTACCTTAGAGTCTTATACATGTCTTTCTTGGCATGGTGGAATGACGCATTCAGGCAGAGGTTTATACCTCTCATACACGCCTTTCTTAGCATAGTGGGCAGACCCAACATACCTGAAGTAGCCCCCTATACGGGGACGACGTTTGGATGTTGTTGAAATGCTGTCGAACTTTTACATTGACAGGAGGCATAAATTGCTTAATAAAAATTAAACTATAAAGCTAAAATTAATATTTTAACTTGACATTGCAAGAATATAAGTACCTATACACGCCTTTCTTGGCGTGACAGAGAAATCTGTGTTACATGTAGGTGCTTTAGAGACACATAAGTGTCTTTCTTGGTATGATGAATGATGCACGTGGTGTTTACATCACCCATACATGTCTTTCTTGGCATGGTGGCGTGACCCCTGTGGCCCCTATGTGGGGACACTAGGAGGATCTTAGAAATCTTTGTCAAAATTTTATCTAAAATTATAAACCTGTAATAAAACTCAATCAAAATAAGCAACATTATTTAAATCTCTAAAGTTAAATCAATTTGAAACTAAAACACCCGCATGGGCCCCGACACTACGCTGAATGTTTAAACTTAGTGTCTGAGGATACAACGCAGGTTGATTCTCGGTTGGGTCTTAGGACCAGGTCCGGGTTAACAAAACTTAAAAATCTAAAGATGTTATTATAATATCTTCAACCTAACAAAACATCTGAGAAGCTAATTTTGTCATATGACGGATCGATCCTATTTTAAATTAATAGATTGAGGATGAAATAGCAAAACAATAAACTATCCTAATGATGGATGTGTTAAATGAAAATTTTAACCGGAGGGGATACTTCCATCAGAATATTATTATAATTTTAAAACAAATTAACTTAGATTGAATATCAATCTAAATGCAGAATTTAAAATATCATTGAACTATAAATGTCTAAGTGAAATTCAATATTAAAAACTTAAAGCTAAAAATTCAACTCACCTTCCGCAATTGTTTGTCGAAAGTAACAAATTAAGAAAACTCTAGCTCACAAAGGAGCTGATGTCAAATCAAGTACACGATTATGTTTACTCTCAAACAATCTCATGCCAGCAAGGACGTGGCCCGTGTCCTATGATTGCGTGGCTTGGACCAAAGTCCTCTAACCGGGTGGTTGTAGCCAAATGACGTTATTATATCACGGTCACGACCGTAACCCGTATGCTCTTCAATGACTGTTTGAGTTGTGAAGCAGGATGTAGGATATCTTGATAGGAAAAAAAAACTTATGAGTGACTTAGTGTCTCTTTGGAGCAATCTGCAGAATTAAGATTTCCTGGACAATGCTGACGTAGGCTGGCGACGAAATCTTCTATCGGGTTGAGTCCATTATCCTTTGGTAAGTAGATTCTGACGGCAGGGATGATGGAATATGGGATCTAGATTCAGGCGTCATCGTGGATAGATTACGCTTTTAAGTGCATGTAATTGAATTCGTAAATTCTAAACCCCAATTTTAAACTCTACTCTTTCTTCTTATCCTTGCATTAAAGCGATCAATATTGCGTAATCAAAGTTCTCATGTTGGTATTAGGAGAATAGTGCTTATAGGTGTTTAGCGACTTATAAAGCGCGGGCAGATAAAGTCTCCATGAAAATGAGGGCAAAATCTCTAGGTAGTGTCTTATACTATTCATCACGTCTTACGAAAATTTCAAGACTTTAAATCTCTCTTAGTAGAGATTCGATGTAATTTTTGGAGTCACACACAATCATATGCCTGATGGCATCCATCACAACAAACACCATGATTCTGTCATGAGTATAGTGCCCATCCTTATGATCATCACAATTAGAAAAAACTTGGAGTGTTGATATTTCACATATTTCTTTAGTCTTGAAAGTCTGTGATATTGAAGATTCTCCTGATCCCTTGAATTTCTAAGTAGCTTGGGTCAAGAATTATGATAATAAAGATAACATATTTCTAAAGGGCTAAGGAGGTCAAAGGGTTGACCCCAATTCATACAATTAAGTCCTCATACATATATCACTAAAAAAATCTTCAATTAGATCATCTAAATTATCTAACATAAGATGAAGGTCTCCCGCAAGGTAGATCATTTATGGGTTCATTAGGCAAGAGGAATCATACCATACCAAGATCTACTATTCAATTCAATAGAAATCTTAGGCCTTTCTGACCAAATATTTCATCAATTTTACTCACTATTCTATCAAACTTATTTTATAAGTTTTATAATAGATAATCCCTTGCAGCCAATCAAACTTCTAAGTCATATACCATATTTCCCAACTTGTTACACCTGTTTAAATGATCTTTAATATTCATATCTTAAATGTAGCATTAAATGCATCCAGAAGATAAGCAATAGTCCAATAAAATGTATAGAATGAAACATTAGATTTAATACCTTAATTGTACATAAACAGTCAAATAGTGAGATATTAAGTTTTCACACAATAAATTCAAAAAGATTTCAATCAAACATAAACAAATTCATATATTAATGAATAAACAACCTAGACCATCCCAAATCTAACAAAAAATTGTTCTCCCAATAAGTCTCACAATCAAATTTATATATCAATTTTTGTTCATGACACAAAATTGAAACAAAAAGTTGTTTAGTTATTAATCCTCCTTTGGCCACACATTGGTATCGGTTTAAAGTTTGGAAACATTTGAATTGAAGCAGTGTATGATATACAAATAAGAAAAGTAAACAAGTGAAAGACTTAGGAAAGTGATTAAAGTGGATGATAATTTTGAATTTGAGTTTAAACTCGAATTTGAGTTTAAACTCAATTTGAATGTATTGCAATAAATCTTAAGAGAGAGCTGGATGATTGCAAATTTAAATATTAACTTTAAATAAGTAGGGCATGATACACTATGAATATAATATTATAGTTTATAAGTTATTAAGGTAAAATAAATAATTTCTAGTACTTTTTTTTATAAAAGGCATCACTGGATGTAGTATTATATACTTATACTTTAGAAAAGAAACTTAATAATAATAAAAGAACAAAAAAATTAGTAATAAATGACAAAAGCTTTATCGCATGTGACAATTGTTGTTTCTTAAGGACACTCTAGTATAGCATACATTAATCCTTTCTAGTAACTACATATTTTTCCAATATCAATATTTCTTCAAAAATAGCAAAAAAAACTCTAAAAAGCTAAATACCAACACCTTCTTCAAATAATCAAACAAAATTTGGTTATATGAACATAACCAATAAGAGTAAACATACTCAAATTATGGTCATCATTAGCACCATCACAGGCACCATCATTCACCTTCATTTAAGAAACAAAAAATAAATTTCAAAGATGGCTCTAGTAACTTCAAGTATTCCATTATTATCCATTGTAGTTAATATATCCATACCTATGTAATCTCTCCTTGAGTACCTTTTATGTTTTTATATAAAAGATAAAAATTAGCAAGCACATATATTAAAAGTTCACTTTTTTGAAAAGTAAAATTTGAACAAATTAAAATTAGAATTTGATGGTGAAATTATGAATAAGTTTAGAACTTCAAATTGGTAAAGCTACTATTGAGTTTTTTTTTTGACGGAGAAATTGAGAAATAAGTTTAGAACATCCATTGAAGTCGTAGCCAAAAAACTCACAAGAAGAACAATATGAAAGAATGCCTTCAAATTATAACTTTTGCCACAACCATAAGTAGTAGAACAAATCCAAATCTCTTTCACCAATGGAATGGAAACATACAGTTCAAACAACCACTAGCGATCCTGCGAAGCGAGCTTAGTAATACCAACAACACTTAGAAGTAATTATCAAAACTCAAACTAAGAGAAAATAAACTGAATTGGTTGAAGTAATGAATCGGTATTATAAGAAAAGAAACCCAAAATAGAGTCACAGGTTATTTGAAACAATCAAAAGAAGGAATCACTTAAGCATCAACATCTAAAAACATCCAAATAGCATTGAGTTGAATGACACAAGGAAAAGAATAAGATCTAATGAGCAGTGGAGGGAAATGCAAGGTTGATAACAAAACGTTGAGGTTAGAGATAGCACAAATAGAGAAGGCCATGAATGCAAATGCAAACAAAGGTCAACCCCAAAATGCATCAATGCTAGAAATATGAGGGCGACCTCACAACACGCGTTAGGAAAAGTTACGAAAGCAAATGCAACTAGAGCTCAAATCACAATCAAGTGAATGATCTAAAGTGTAACACTAAAATAGTGTCATGAATGAACCAGGCGAGCACAATCGCACCTCACGTGTGGGTGTGGGTGTTAAAATGCAAGCAAGATAGGTAGACAAAGGGCACACAAATGAAGATCTGACATTCGCCTAAAGGGGCTATTTGTAAGAGTAATTAATTATTAATTAATATTTCAAATTCTCAAATTCTTTCACAATTTTTTATCCTACATATATATATATATATATATATATATATATATACAAGTCTTAATGGAAAGGATCTTGATTAGACTGATAATAATCTTTCATAGAACTAGAATTCAATCCTCAATCCTAACAACAATGCATAGAAAGAATCTCACCACTCACAAAAATAATTAAGGAAAAGAGTCAAAAGTCATCCACTCAAAGGTGAGATAGATTAAATGTACATTGGATTCAAAGTGCGTGAATTAGCTCATATCCATATAAGAAGATTATGCACCTTTGTAAAATAAGATATAAATGAATGAAATAGAAGAGAAAAAGCAACATATACTAAGCAAATATGAAATGTGTCAAAATGTCTCATCACATAAAGTTTGAAGCATGCATAAAATACTAAACTATATATCAATAGAATGTTTCAAAAAATCTTACATGATAATAACACATCCTAATAGGCCAAAACAAATCAAAACAAATAGAACACGTGCAAGCTATTACTAATTGAGTAAAATCCTAGGTTAAGATTAAATGGCATTGGTGGGTGTCATAGTGTTGCCTTTATTGAGACCAAATAGTAATATACCAATGTGTTCATGTTTCTCGTGATTATTTTTATATACTTATTTTTTGGCTTTTGGCAATTCATGTGGATAAAAGGTTTGTGTGATGTTGGATATTATGTGCACTTGATGAAATATTAAAATGTTACTATAATTAAACCAATGTTGATTTTCTTTCGTTAATTCATAAGCTTTTTAATTGATAAATATAATATTATATTTCATTATGTAATGCTTTTGATAGAAAATTTTGATATTAAATGTTTGATTGTGAAATATTAATTAATATTTTATAAAAAAAAAAATTACATCATGGTGTGGAAAGTCATACATTCACATGATTATGTTATTTCCTCATATCTATATCGTGCCATTTCCATATCTCATATTAGTGTATGTGCTTTATATATATATATATATATAAAAGAAGCACTATGATTTTATCAAGATGTGGGTCGTATAACTATTGAGTTGTAATAGCTAGATATGATGTTCCCTAAGTTCCCCCAAGGTAGGAGAACTGGTCTCCAAAGAAGCACTCATCCAAAAGGTTAAGGGCAAGGCATTGGAGCTCAAAGTAATCCACATAAGTATTACTACAATGTCAATAACTTCAATAAACAAGATAACATTTGGTACATGCAGAGCCTAATGTCACCTCAACTGGTGAGATTTGCTATCTACTTTCAGAAAAATAATATTTCTAGGGTATACACCCTCCATTATAACATAAGCCCTTTGCAATGGCTGACAAAAACTTCTCAAGTGTATTAAAGCACATTGAATGGAAAATGAGATAAACATTTTTAATATTATCCCTTTACCACGATCTTACTTGACAAAACAAGAAGTTTATCATTACTCTAATATTCATACATCTCTACAATACGTTCAAAACACATTGATGGCCTATAATTGTTAATGATGGATCTCCCTCTTGTCTTTGGAAATATATCTACCCATCCCTCCTATTGACATTACACAATACTTTGTATATTCTATATGCATTATCTTATCAAATTCTTATCATTATCATTATATTTCTTCAGCATCTCAACATGAAGATGATTTAAGGAGCTAATTGTAGGCATTTACTACCTCACTAATACCACTTTCATTATCTTTCACATCCCACAAATTCAATTTCAGCAGTATTATCATCTATATAATCATCTCTCGCACCATCTTCAAGGTTTCTCTTCTGCTCCCTTGTCTACTTCTTTTAATTTGAATGTCTAGCTTATGAATATGCTAAACACCACTAGGTCCTCTTTTCTATATCAACATTCTCTCATAGTAGTGCACGATTGATTAATTCAAATAGTTGGGGACTAAATAATAATCCACTCATTGGGATAACTTGAATTCATTTGTTAAAGTATTGATGACAAATTTTCTCTATATTCAACCAAATTAATCAAAAAATAAAATTCAATATTATACTAAAATTAAAACACTTTGTACCCATAATGCTCTTGAATATATACAATCTCCAATGCACTTCTTTTGTGCTAGCAATAGTATCATACATCAATCAACAAATTCTTATGCATCACAACAAAAAAAATAGAGGAGGATTTTAAGATATATAAACAAATCTAAATAAAAAGGTATAACCCATTCAAAACATAATCACTAAGAATTCAAACTTATATTGACTATCAAATCTATTGAGGATCAAATTTCTACTTCAAGATAATGTGTGCTTGCAGATAAAAATCTCATAAACTAGAAAAGTTAGCAAATTGATTGTTGTAGCTAGATCTAGTTTTGAAACTTAAATATAGGGTCATGGCTCATTCTGCTTGTGAAAAATGTGGGCTAAAACTCAAATACATTTTATTCTCTTTTAACAAAGCTGACGATCCTCAATTCTAAAAAAGTATGCACGTTCCTATCTACAATGTAAGTAATCATACCGATCATGGAGAGAAACAAACAAATCAAAGTTAATTATCATTTTATCAGAAATAGTGCTATGTCAAAAGAACATACATTAATTTTCATGCTATTTTTCAGAACAAAAAGAACAACAAATAGGTCTCTAGAGAAAATTAATTGCCACATCCAAGGCTCAGAACTTTTTTCCAGTCTTTGTATTAAACATACGACATATAAAGAGGTCAAAATGACAGATATTTATGGAGTCAATTTAGTATGTCAAAACTAATTCATCACCTGACATCAAACTTATTCACAAATGCAACAAAGGGACATTCAGATCTCAAGGAGTCAATAGCCTAATTTGAATACATAAATGAGACTAAAATGCACCATATAAATAATCAAGTAACCATTTTGACCTTGCTCTCTAAAATATATATGCTCCCAATTAAACAAAATTAATATTGGACAAGCTTTTTATTAAATAATATAGAAATTAAGAAGAGCTTATCTTTTCTTTATGATCTTTATGTTTACCAATATATAAGACTTCTAATCAATTAATAGGTGAACATAAAGCTCATTATCAAAGTAAATTTATACTAACAAACCAGAATGTCAACTTGCTATTGAAAAAAAAAATTCCTCGTCAAATTATTAAGGTTTTAAGATGTTGTCATCTCTGAGTTACTTAAGTGATTAAGTTATGTGTCAGACCAATTTGTGATTATGCATATGAAATTCATCAATGATTTTATCTTTCATGTCTAACATCAATAATGGACAAATATTATAAAATACAAATATGGAGTTTATCTAGAACTTGGTTGTATAGAATGATTTCAAAATTATGCCCTTCATTAAGAATACATGAATTTTCATGATTTGTTTAATGACTTCAAAAAAGTACAAAAGAGAAAAAAAATCTGTGAAACAACGATTCCATAATTAGAATCTTGATAGTTGCCACGTTTCTTCTAATCATGAAGCATGTTTCTTCTATTAATCAACGACATGAAAATAAATATCAATAACACAGATGGGACAAAAGAAATTCACAAATAAATAAATTAAATTCAAAACTACATGGTTCATTTATGGACATCAAATTAGAAGCCTCCTGATGTTTTGCTCTCTAAAAAAAAAACTCATATTATGCTGCAAAAAAAAAAACTGCCACTGAAATGCAAGGAAAAAAAAAAATGAAATTCTTTTGATCAGCAGTATACAACAGATACAAAACTGCTTCTTGCATCAACTTTTATCTAAAGACCCTAAAATGAGGAAGTATGCCCTTCTATATCACCAAACGAAAATGTCTTTAAAGTTCCTTTCAAGTCAATCCGTTAAACAATAAGGGATAACCTAAAAAAAAACAAGATCCATCAATATTTTGCCTAAGAAAATACATATCATGGTTTAGAAAAAAATTTGAAGTTTAAATTCAAATTTATGTTTCCAAAATAATATGCAAAACCATGAGGTAGAAAAGATAAATAAAATTGAATTCTAATCTAAGACCAAATTAATGGATCATAAATGATATCAAACTTAAGTTTCTTTAAACAATAAAATTTCTGATTATTATTGAAATTCTATAATCAAATTACAGAGTACATCAAAAGAAGTTACAAAATTTGCAGTTATTATCTATCATTTCTTATTCAAATCATTTCAGTGATAGTAAAAATCATGTTACTTGTTATAAGATTCCATCAACAATTGTTAGCATATTCTGGAGAAACCAAGTTCTGGTGTGTTGAAAAAAAAAACACAAATAAAAACAGTATGAAATACAAACTTGGTATCAAAAAACCACAGACTTCCAGGAACATGTGTGTAACAAATACAAAATAATCAATTATTAAAGAACAACAAATTTAAAAAAAAATTCCATGGTTTGTAATCCAAAGGAACTGCTTACAGTTCAAAAAATTATAAATTCTGCCAGCATAAATGAGGATAACAAATAATATATTTGTACTAACATGAATTGATGGTTGTTAAGAAACAATGCAAAGCACATAAAATCTCATACAAAATGTTGAACTTCAACGGAAAATGTTGTAGATATTAAATATAGAAACATCTTAAGAATGATTGAAAGAGTAAGACAAACCTCAAAAAAAAAAACAAAATAAACCTCACCATTTGGGTTGTTTAATTAGAAGCCACAGACTGAACATTGCCAAAAAAAAAAAAAAAGCTTTGTAATATGACAGAAACAAACAAAACTGCTGAACACTATTAGCATTGGGGCAAAAAAGATATCTGACCATGACAAGCACATTTTTGTAAACAACAGAAAACTGACAACTTACTTGCATCAACTTTTCTCCACTATCACCATCAAACTTCTCAGGGAAGATAGCCGCATATATCATCAACAAACGGATCTTATTTTCAGGAGTAACTTCCTGTACAATAAGTTATCTTTCATATAAAATTAAACATAGAGGAAGGATGATTGTGATGCCAAGCTTCATACAACAATAGATGACTGATTACCTGATTTGTCCTAAGAAAATTGATCAGGTCTTTAGTCCCTGCATCTCCAAAAACGAGATCTTGTTCAAGTTTCCCAATTTCTCGAAGTCCCTGTTCTCTAATTATTTCATTAATCTTCCCAGCTATCTGCATGAGATGATATAGTAAGATGGAAGTGAATTGAACTTTACTAAGTATTCAATGCATACAAGACCATGAAAATACCTACTTTGTTGGAAAGAGAAGTCAAAAAATTTCAGGTACCTTCTCAAAGCTAACATACTCAGCATCAGAATTAGATGTTGATCCTTCTTAAAAGTTTATAATATAGGCACTAAAAATGGGTAAAGTTTGTTCACTGATTATCAATATGCTATTGTGAAATTCAAATTATGTTATGATTAAACCATGTTACCTTTTATATAAAACAATTACAATAGAAATAGCTATATGCAATGTTGCAAACCGTGCTGGTGGTAGTAAAAAAAATTGTACACAAAGACAAAAACAAGATTATGAAAGCATATGCATAATCTCATAAAATAAAAACCCACCAGCTATGTGTTAAGACAGCAAAGGGACATCACGCACCATGCAACAAATTAAAAGATCATGAAGTCCCTCGATATGAGAGACCATGACAAAGGACCATTACAAATTAGTGAGCCACCACATCTGAGGAGTACCCACAAACACATCCATATAGCAGTATGACATCACTTATCGCCATAAAAAAACTTCAAAGAATGTAATGTGATTATTCTAGGGTTGGTAGTGCAGTTAAGTTGTCCAAAGGAGGAGAGCCTATGTTAACTAAAAGCCCCAAAGAGGAGAGAAGGGGAATATAAATAAAACATGAAAAGAAGATAACTATCACCACTTAAGCCTCAAAAAAAAGAACTTCAATGAATTACAAAAGTAGGTTGAACCTCTCAACAAAGAACTTCAATTGGATGGAGTCACTAAACCAATTCAACACAAGGATCCTTGAAGATCATATCAAAAAACCCAATGAGAACAAAAAAGCCACAAAGCAAATTCATAAGCACTTGAACCAAGCACAAAATAATTTTGCTTCTTAAATGATATCCAAGATTAACACCAGTATTTATATGGCTTTAAGAGATCAAAATCTAGACTAGTCCAAAGAGATGCTGGTCAATACCAAATTACATCACATGGATTTCGTAGGGAGAGGGAGCATTACATGAAAAGAAAGAGACTAAATATATGAACTAAACATATGTTTAACTAAATTATGTCAATGTGCCCAAGTTTCAAGATTTGAACTCGTTGACAGGAATTAAAAGAACAGTCCAAGCACTTCAGGAAGGGTCTTGACTCTTGATTTAACACATGGTGCACCATTGCTTGAAAAATATCAACAATGTATGATTGATTACTAAATGGAGCCCATCCTGCCAATCTTAATCATAAGATACTTTTCGTTAGTGCACGGTAGTGGATCATGCAAGTAAATGAGGCATTATTTGTAATAATCCAAATTTTCAAAAAAGCAAGATGAAAACTTATCCTAAAAAATTATACACAATTTTTTGCATATCCAAAAAAAGGCAAAATATATTTTATAAAATCCTACATTGTATTTCAATCATTTTGATATATATATATATAAACATTAAATATAATAGTAATTAATAATTATTTATTTATTAAATAAATATTGAAATATTCTTAAAAATTCTAATTTAACCTTATCTATTTAATTTCTAATCCTTATCCCTGATTGTGCCATGAAACGAAAGAAAGAGGGCCCAAATTAGAAAAAAAACAAGCAGGAGGAAGAAGCTATATGCAATTTTGGGTGGATTTAAATGATTGAGATTATCACCCACTCTATTTTGATAAGTAGGATGGCAAAATAAGGATTCGAAATGAAATCAATCAACTAAATTGCACTAACCTCTATTACATCCCACATTGATTTTAAAGAAGAAGATCGTGGGACATAACATTACATGAAAGGAAATAGGGTAGATGCATGGACACAAGTGACTTGAAGAATTAAACACATGTTAATTGGAATTGGAGAGGATGGTCCAAGCACTTTTGGAAGGATCTTGACCCTTACCCTTATCTCAATTCCAATAACTAGTTCTTTAGCTCTTGCAATTCTTTACTATCCATCCGATAAGGTGTTTTAAAAATCAGTACAATTCCAAAGAGAACATTTATTGCAAACTCAACCACACTTTCTAGTGGCAAACTACAAAGTTCTTCCAAGAAAATATCAATAAATTCATTCACCATAGGAATACTACCTATATCACTAACAATCTCTTTGATTGCTTCTAATTTTGTTAAAAATACTAATTCAGATGATTCTCATTTTTCTTTCAATATTGGTTTGATCAATGCAAACTTCCCACCCCTGGATTGCCCTAATCTTTGACCTACTTTTTGACATTTGTCATCTTGAATTTTCTTTAAGAAATTTCTCTTTATATGACCTTGTTCACCACATAATAACATCTTCCATAATTCATAAAGCACTTTCCTGAATGAGGTCATGACCTTCCTACTGTTGTGGTTTCTTTTGTTGCCCATAAATAAACTTTTGTTTCTTCTTGAATTGCCTACCTCCTCTACTGTCAATTGGCCTCATTTTATTATTACTCTCATATTAACCTCACCAAAGTCATATCATGTTGTCAATAATCTAACACTTTCAAAAACCTGTTATATTTTTCACTTAGGATGCTGATCAATTATGGAGCATATTTGGACAATAATGTGAATTCAATCTCATATTAAATCACTGACTTGGAACCTTGAGCTAAATTTACAAAGCTATCTTGCATTGCTTATCTCACAAAAGAGGGATAAACCAATCTCCAAATATTTGTTCAGACTCATCCTAAGTAATTATCTCTTCAAACCTTCAAATTTCTCCAATTGTTGTCCTCTCCACCGACGTTCTTCCTCCAACACAAAGATAGCTAAAGACACTTTCGTTTATCAAGACATTTCATGCCACTCAAAATCTTCTCTATCCTGATTATCCAATCCTCTGCAACTCTAGCATTCAAGCCTCCTTCAACATAAGTGGCTTCAAGCTCAAAAATAACTTTTAGTATTTATCAATCTCCCCACTAGCATGATTAATTACACTAATGGTTGGAATTGTAGATTTTGTTGGTGGGTGTTGTCAAAAAAGCAGGCAACATAGACACTATTAAAGATTGAATGTTTTCCATCATTTTCATCATTTCCATTTGCATCTTGTTCTCTAGCAACATGCCTATAGAACTAGTGCAACCGATATATTTTCTGCTTGAATGTACTACCCTCCACTTATGCAACTGTCCCAAGTACCCGTAAGGGCATATTTGGTTGAATTGATTAGTCATTTGTTCCTTCTAGTATTCTCTCATAAAACCTATAACTCATGAAATTTCTTATTATCATTTAATAGATATTCAGATATTAATAATCATGCATAATATATTTAGTAATTATGTAATGCAAGATTTATCTTGTCACTATCTTAGAAATATTACCCACCCACTCACCCATGTTGTGTCATTTTCAATTTCTTCCTTAATGACAAAATCTAACAAAGCATCTATTTTACCCCTAAGAATCTAACTGCATTGATACCACTTTCTATCACAACTAGACAACCCTATCAAACAATCAATAGAAACGAACATAAACAACTATTTTTAACCTAAAGGAATTTAACTATTAACACTAATCAATTAAGTAGAAACATGTTTAAAATTTTCATTTATTTAACTATAGAACATCTAACCTCAACATATTTACCATATACATATATGATTTTTGTTTAACTAAGTTGTAAGCCTTTACCATTCCAAAATATTTCACATAATGTCAAAATACTTTTATTTATTCAATTAATGTTTTCATGAATAAATAAATGCATAATCAATTTTACACATTTAGTCTTTATTATTTAAAACTATGGGGAGAGTAATATAGCATAGGTTACATGTCATCTAAGTTTCTCACAATGAGTTTGGTTTTATGCCGTAGATCTACTATGGATGCTATACATTTGTTAAGAGGTTTGATGGAAGCATAGAGAAAGTAAGGAGGATCTACATATGATATTTATTGATTTAGAAAGCTTATGATAAAGTTTCAAGAGATGTTCTTTGGAGAGTTCTAGAACGAAGGAGTTAATATTGGTTATATTCTAGTCATTAAGGATATGTATACTAGAGATGTTACTTGTGTCCAAACACAAGGAGGATTGACAAAATATTTTCCTATTTCTTGGATTACATCAAGGATCAGCTTTAAGCCCTTATCTTTTACTTTAGTTATGGATGTTCTTACTAGGCATTTACAAGAAGATGTACCTTGGTGTATGCTTTTGCTTGATGACATTCTTCTTGTTGATAAGACTAGAGAGGGAATCCAACAGAAACTTGAATTATGGAGGTCAACTCTAGAGTCTAAAGGTTTTCGTTTAAGTAGATCTAAAACTGATTATATGGAGTGTAATTTTAGTTGTAGAAGTTCTAGTGGTAGTGTTGTGACATTAGGTGAACAAGTCATTAATAAGAGTGAGCGTTTCAAATATTTAGGCTCTATTGTTCAAAATGATGGTGAAATAGATGGAAATGTTATTAATAGAATTCAAGTTGGATGGTTGAAGTGGAGGAATGCATCTAGCTTATTATGTGATAGAAAAGTTCCACTTAAACTTAAGGGAAAAGTTTATATGATGGTGGTAAGACATGACTTATGAGTGCGAATGTTGGCTAATAAAGAGAAGCATAAGACTAAGTTAAGTGTTACAGAGATGAGGATGCTTAGGTGGATGATTGGCTTTACTCTTAGAGATAGAATGCAAAATGAGTATATTGAAAAGTTAGTAGCTCATGGTAGATAAGATTAGGGAGAGTCGCTTAGATGGTTTGGCCACATAAAGCGTCATGTCGATGACTGATTAGGAGTAGATGCATTAGATTTGCCTTATGTTAAGAAAGGTAGTAGACCTAAAAGACTTAATTAAGATGTATAAAAATGATCTTAGTATACTTGATTTTAGAATTTGACACATACTAGGACACTGATCGAAGGATTCATGTCCCCCTAGTAGGATTTAAGGCTTGTTATTGTTGTTGTAGTCTGACCTTATTATACAATTCACAATATAACTTTCTAATATTCTATTTTGTGCAAATATACAACAATAACAACCATTTATCCCACTACATAGAGTCTGCTACATGAATACATCTTCGTCATTGTGTCCTATTAATTGTCAAATTCTCATTTAATTCTCAAAAAATAAGATTATTTTTTTAAACTTCCTAACTAAGTCTTTTGGTCTACCTCAATCTTTCTTAATATAGGTCTCTAATACATCTACGATCCTAACTGGGTCGGACGACATTTTATTTATGCAAAACCAAAGATTCTCTAATCTTATTTGCCACTGCAACTCCTTTTCAATGATATATTCATTTCATATTTTGCCTCTAAATGTAAAGCCACTCATCCACGATCATCCTCATCTCTACAGCTTCTCTTTTACTAGCCAACATTTCATAAAGCATTACAAGTCTTACCACCATCTTATAGATCCATAGTATACTTAAACATGAAACCAAATTGGTTTTGAAGAATTTCTATATCACATTATAACATATGCTCAATTCTCTCCCATAATATTAATGTATGACACATTAATTTAATTCTTCTATAATATGCACACTCTTATGCATCACCTTTACTCTTAAAAAATAAGAACCAACAAACACTTTCTCCACTCATCCGCATCTTTATTTTTTAAAATAACATTGAAAATTTTAGTAAGCCATAAAATTCCTTGACCTCACTAACATTTCCACACTTCTGTTTAAATATCATTAGACCTCGCTTTTCAATACTTCATTTTTTTCTTTAAAGTCTCTCTAACTTTAATTTTATTAATACGATGATAAAAACCAAAATTTCTATTTTCAGTTAATGTACTAAGGTTTCTAAAGTAAATTATGTTCTCACAACCTTCATTAGAAAAATTATCAAAATATCTCATCCACTTATATTGAATAATCCTTTTTTAAAAAAAAATATTTTTTTATTTTCATCCTTGATGCACTTTACTTGAACTAAATCTTTACTTCTTCTATCTATTTGCTTAGATAGCTTTTACATACATCTTTCGTCCTCTTTAGTATTCAATCTATTATATAAATCACTATATGCTAAATTCTTTTGTATCATAAATTGCCTTCTTATAATCCCTATAAGCCACTATATCTTTCCCAATTCTTCGAGCTTTTACATCTAAAATAATTTTATAATAAAACTTCTTATTTTTGACATTTTCTTACACATTTTGACTCGCTATATTTTTTACTAATAGGAGCTTTTCCTGTTAATTATCCAAACACATTTTTTTATCTTTCTTAATCTCACTTACTACTTTATCTCACATAAATTAACTTTCTCATGAACATCCCAAATTCTTAAATCTTGTCCTTTACTATTAATGTATTTATATGTGTTCTTTTAAGTTCTCCTATCTAATCCTGGGATAATATTTCGATTTATTTTTCAACTTTTAACCTTTTATCTTAAAATCAAAAATCAATAATCGATATTAGGCACTTAAACTTTCACTTGGAATGACTATACAATCATTATAATATAAATGATCTATCTTTCTTATTATAAATTAATTAATATGTGTTTTACTAGGTTCATTTGTATAAGTGATATATATTCATCTATTTTCTTAAGTATTAATAATTATCAAATCATAAGTTAAAGCAAAATTCAATATAGTCTTATCTTTTTCATTAATCACCTCAAACTCATAGACACAATAAATACTTTTAAAATCTTTTATCACTTTACAAATATATCAATTTAAATCTATTCCAATAAATACTCTTTTTTCAAGAGATATTTTTTTGTAATTCATCTAAGTCATTTCATAACCTACTTGAGGGTGATAAACATTTATAACATTAATAATCATTATATCTATAATTCTATTTTCAATTCTATTGATTTATACAATATTATTCTTCAAACGCTTATCTATAATCACATATATCAAAATACCAAAGTTTAAAAACCTAAACTATCAATCTCCTTGGCCTTCTCCTCATCCCATTTAGTTTCTTGAATACAAAATACATAAAATATTTATCTTCTTGTGAACCATAATATCTATTACTTTACCTATAAGAGTACCTATATTCCAACTTTGTATCCTAATTCTACTTTCATTGACTAATTTTTTTGCCCGCATCCATCTATAATGTGGGAACCAATGCTTATTTAACACTGCATCTAGGGGCCAATCACGGTGTGCGCTTTTCATTGTATTTAGGTCATATTTAGCCAAGAGCTTAGCATTCACACAATGTATTGAAGGATTCATGTCATAGTTTTTGATAAGTTTTACGCTGGTTGTTGACTATCTAACGTAACCTTCCACTTTTCTCATCTAGGACTTGAGACCCAACAATAATAGTGTTCTATCAAATTTATATTCATGCAACTAAAATATATCATTCTAAATAAAATTTGCATATCTTACTCAATTAACATATGAAAATAGGACAAGCCTCCTCGCTACAATCCCTCAAAATCTTTTTCATTTGTAAACAGCCTATAAAAATTAAATTTCTCAATTTCTAAAATTTTCATAAATTATAACTCAAAGTTAACCAAAATAATCTCAAAATATTTATTTAACTCAACTCCTCATACAAGCATTAAAGTCTATTACCACAATTAGAAATCGCTTAGGCTAACAAATTTACAAAAAGAAACGAACTTGAAAAATCAAATCTTTGCTTTCCCCTTACCTCCCTTCTTCTCTTGCTTTTATTTCCTTACCCGAGATCTTTGTTTCCAATTCAGAGAAATGGATATGCTACAATTATACCTAAGTTAGTTATATATATATATATATATATATAGATAGATATATATATACATAATTTTTAATTATATTACAACACCTAAAATTATCTAGCCCGATCTCAGCCATTTAATTTTCATCCATCATTGAATGCTCTAATAAGTGCAAAATTTTATTTTCCACTGACTTCTACTAATCAACAACAGTAATTTTAATTAAAAGTTTAAAAAAATTTATTCAGATGAAAACAAAATAACTCTCATTTTTGAGATTTAGCATATACTTCTATGTGTCAAAAAAATGGTTTGGAGTGTAGAATGCAATTCAACGATATTTGAAGATTTTCATAGAGGTTGAAATTCTGGAGTATGATTATAGCATTTTATATTTATACCTTAGCAAAATTGGAGTATTACAATTTGGGTTTATTAAGGCAACAATTATGTGTCCCCCAGTTTAGCCTACACGTGAATCTTATAAGAATCCTAACAAAAAGAATTAATTAAGTAGTATACAAACTACTGAACTAATCTACTATAAGTGTCTAGGTAAAGGTTATAGGTGTCAAGGCAAAAATCATATAGCATCTCTATGTTCTCATAAAATTATAATGATTGCTCTACAATCTGATGAACTTCTAAATCTTAATGATGAGAATATCGTAGCATTGGAGGACAATGAACCCTTCATGATGATAATTTAAACAGAGACACAAAACACTAATTTAATATGCTAAGTCTATCATATGGATGCATCTGAATCTGGAATGGTTACTAAATTTGAAGCGAAAATTCAATCAAACAACTTCTACTGATTGACCTCTTCATGAATTAGCCATTACACAATTTGCAGTTGTTGCATTAACCACACAAGTATTATATGATATTATTACATGGTGTTCTGAACCTATGCATGATTTATAATATAATTTTCAAATGAATTTTATCATACATAATGAATGACATGGTTATCAGGAAAGTTTGATCAAGTGCCAGGACACTTTTGTTGGAATTTTCAGTAATAGCCTGCGATCAAAGTATATTCAAGAAATAAATAAAAATTCAGTTAATATATGCGATATGCAGATAAGAAGATTGCAAAATCTTAAGAAATAAGTAGCAATCAATTTGAAAAGAATAAAATAACTCACCAAATAACTAACATTACCAAAATCAAGCTTTAATAAACATCAATGAAGTACATGACAAACATAATTAAACGAAACATAACTCAGAAAGAGGTTATTATAGATATTGATCCTCCCGTTCTTGAAGTTTCTTATCTCTCTCCTATTTCTTAAATATATCAATGATCATGATAAATGTTGAGCTGGGATCATTCTCGATGTTGAGCCTATTGTAGAAAGAGGTTTCAAATCATATTTAACAAGTAGATTGATCCTCCCATTCTTGAAGTTTCTCATCTCTCTCATATTTCTAAATATATCAATGATCACGATAAACAACAACATTATGATTCAGTTGGGATCATTCTCAATGTCGAACCTATTGTAGAAAGAGGTTTCAAATCATATTTAACAAGTACAACCGAAATAAATATATATATTATCTTTATTTTTTTCTTAAGTAATCTGGGTATGTGAAACCTTGATTTAAGGATTGAAGAACTCAGCTAGTGTGGCTAAAATTCCCATCTTGATCTTCAATCTCTCCATCATTTTATTCTCAATTACACAAAAAAATTCTTTGATGTGGAGAAACCTAAAAACTATACAACAACAACAACAAGCCTTTATCTCACTACATGGGGTTAGCCACATGAATCCTTCTTCTAAATATTTAATTGATGTCGTAAGACTCATGCAACCTCACTATCCAATAGAGGTAAGATAGCACGTAGCTCGCATAGATAAACTGCATCGATTATAGTTTCTAGTGTGCAAGGTTTAATGATGATTTTACGATGGTTCGACATGAATGCAATGGAGACACACAAATCCATATGTTCAAGCAAACAATGGAATTCGTGAATGGTAGCTTACAAAGTTAGAGTTATTTCCAACCACTCTAACACTTGGCCAACTTTTAAAATTTTCTTTCATCATGTGGATAACTTTAATGCACCCAATATTAGTTCATGCTAACTATGGATAAGAAGAAATGAGCAATAAAGATAGAGAGATTCAAAATCACTTCTTATCAATCTATCTAAATGTCATGTCTGCAAAGGAGTTAAAATACATGCAAGATTCCAAGAAGACATTGATTTAGCATAAAAGAACCATGAGATCACCACAAGAGTGTATCACATGATAAGTATCAATAATGATTGATCGTTTATCCAAGAGGCCAAACATAATGCTAGACATGTTATTAAAGGTGCTATGAGCTCCAAAAGTAACATAAATGTCAAATGTCCAAGGCCCTAGACACCAGCATAAGCACCACCTAAGAAAAATATCGAATTAAAGATTTCACTTATTTTGATCATAAGGAATGTTTTGGGGCACATAATATGATAATAATCACACCAAATACATTAAATTGTATTAAAAAAACATTTTAAAATTTTCATCCTAAATACAAAATAATAAAACGTTATCACATAGATTATTTAATAGAAAATGTTCACAAGATCCAATAGTTGTGGTACAAGATCATCAAGCATAAGAACATCGGTTGATAGCTTCCATGGTGTGAAGTTAACATAATCTTCATTATTATCCATTACATCATCCATACTCCCTTCTTTATCATTAGATTTGTAACCCATCCATCTCATAATATGGTAGTACATGCTTCAAAAAATAATGAAAAAATTCATATCATAAACACGAGCACTTGACACTTTACATCAAGGCATCAGCTTAAGTGACACCATAGTGATGCACTTTTTGCTAGGTATTTGAGGGCATAGAGAGTCACCTTACCTGGTCCAAGTGCTTAATAGAGCTCTGGACTTGCCCTTGATAGCATTAGATACTAGAAGATGTTTGATGGGTTTGGAGATGACAAGTTTTCAAAAAAGGTAAAAAAAAAAAGAAATTCTTTTGGCATTGATCCATTTATATGGTTTCAACCCACAACTTAGGGTTGTACATTGGATGTTGAGTACTATACAAATTAGTTCTTACCAAAAAAAATCATGCAGATAAATTTTGTTAACAAAAAAAAATCATCATACGGGATTGTCACATCAGATGAATGAATGATAAATATGTTTCAAATAATTATAATGTCAACATCATTAAAAATATATTGATTTTTTATGTTATCATTATTTTATAATTAATTGCATTTACAGAAACACATAAGAATAAAATAGGAGCATTGATCCACAAATATCACCACCCTCAAATCCAAGTCAACAAATTTTTGAAATTTTCTTGAATTATTGATGTTTTAAAACTATCAAGAAGTTTCTAGAGGCCAAAGGCAGCTTTCATATGATCTCAAAAATTTGTTGGGTATGAAGAGAAGCTTCTAGTATCAGATTGCATTGAAACCAAGTACATAACGGGATTGAGCACATAATTTAAATTATTTAATTACATTATTTGAATGTTTATTAGAATAATTAGAATAGTTTTTAAAATTGATCCAATTTAATTAAATTTAAATTGCCACTTGTATTCATATAAATATAAGAAGAGACCTTTGGGATGTGAAAATTACATATTTCCTTATTTCTAATCAAGTAGTCTTTCTCTTCTATCAAATTTCAAGAGGCTACTCAACTAGTAAACATCTCTTAGTTTAACAACTTGGTCATTCATCCCAAGTCAACACCCATCAACTCCCAAGGTGGCACATATCATTGGGCATAGGATTCCCTCTCTCCTCTCAATTTGGACTTATCTCTCTCTAAGTTTCTCTTCGTTGATAACACAAAAATTAAAGGATGATGGATATTCATAAGAAATCCTTATAAGGGTTTGGAGCTCTCATCTAATATGGTAAAAATTCCCATCATAACCTTTCATCTCTACATTATTTTATAATGGATTACATACTAGTTTGCATAAGAAACCCTAGCTTGAATTTCATACATAAAACCCTAATAGCATGCATGAAAGATTAATCTGCATAAAAAATACTAAAAGTTTGACTATTAAACACTTAATCTAAATATCATAAACGTATTACAATCCTACACATCTTCATTCCTAGTTCAAGAGGTATCAATGTGCATTCATATTGATTTCATCCCAAATCAAGTAAAGATCATTTTCTCATCCAATAATAGAAGGTACAAGATCCCCACCAAACACCCAAACTCTAGACTCTTCCCAATCCAAGATCGCATAGAATTAACTCATTGTGACCCAAAACTAAGTTAAACCAGCAAAAAAAATCCACCATTTATTGCAAATAATGGGCTACCCAAAGACAATAATCCATTAATCAACATTATTCAATTAGCTTTTTGATAGATATATATAATCCATAAATACTCTATACAAACATACATCAATGTTGCTCCCTTAGCTACACTCTATGGCAACCCATAGTTGAACTTCATCATCAATGACTACCACCATGCCGACTATCGAAGTACTCACATCAATATTTACTGCATCCAATTAGAACCTTTACTTTGGCAATTTATTACAATCTCCTTACTTTTATGTTTTTCTTAAACAAAGGGCCACAAGGCACCACTCAAGGCCAACAACTTTATGTCACAATGAACTTTACGATCAAACAATATGCTCATCTTATTTAGTTTAAAAATTTAGGTTAATAGATCAATAAGAGTCAACAATGAGAGAGTGTGTGTGTATATATATGTATATGCATGCACCTATGTGTGCGTGTGTTCGAAAAATAAAAGAAAAGAGGATCAAGAACTTCATAATAAATATTGAAGTTTATGATTGAACTCAAAGACTTGCATTTTTTTTTTTTACGATAAAATAGCTTCTCATAATTCATTTTATATTAATTCAAGTTAAATCCAGTATCCTTGAATGTAGAGAAAGTATTCACACATTCACAAGTGGGAATAAAGCTTAATACTACAAATATTGAGAGATTAGTAGATTGATATTCATTCAATGTGAAATTAACATCAACAAATAACTCATGTTTTACGTGCATCATTGATTTTAACTCTACAACAAAAGATTACTCTTATCTTAACCTTTGCTCTTTAACTTTCCGGTCGCCGTTTTGCTTCTGACGCACATATAGAGGGACATTTGTGCACATCATGAGATTGCCTGCACGTCCTTCTCTCTCAAGGAGTTTGTGCATGAGATTACCTATGTTTGTCTCAATCTCTTTCGAGCTTCACACAACTCATCTCACCTTGCACAATAGTTTACCACATTGTGATAGTTGTCATGTAAGCACATGATGGCTACTAGCAAGTCATCTAGAGTTGTGACCCTACGTTCTTTCTCACTTGCTGATTATTGCTCTCTAGGATGATTTCACATATCCATACACAATATCTATCACTCATGTCCTTACGTCAATCGAGTAGCTCAGCTTTTCCTCTTCTTGATCCTAATTCTTTCTCAATAATCTCTTTCCTTACTGGCAGTTCCTAGAGCTTGTGGTTCCCCAAATTTGGCAACCATCACTATCACCTATTTTGGTGGCTCCTATCATCTCAAAGGCTCCTCTTGCTCTCATACAACTGAATAATGTACTATGTTGGTCAAGCCTATCGTTAGTACAAATGTTGAGAGTGGCTTATCAAATTCAACATTGCATCCCTATCTTTCCATCTATTTCCCTTTATATTTCCACCAAAGCTCAGTTCCACCTCAACATAAACAAGCATCTACATCTCAAGGAAAACCTACACTTATTTTCTCTGATGATGAGGTCTCCAAGCTTGCTAAATTACTCTTATTTTATTACGGGGGTATATTATTCTTGGCCTGCTCCAACCTCAATGTTATTTACAAATTCATGTAAAATTTATGCTTGGTTTGTAAATATTTAATTGGGCTCATTGATCATTGCTATAACAATATGACATTATCTTTAGAAGTAAATTACATAAAACTCTTTCTCAATGAACCTATTATGTCAATGTCTATCTAATGCATATGCTAAAATGGTCTCCCATTTTGGCACTAGTGCAAAAAAGAAAAAGAAATAAATTTAAAACAAAACTCATTCAATCTCCTTCACATATCATAGAATGACATCTAACCGAAGTTATCACTTTAAGAGGTCCACCATCTGGGTATAAAATCCAATACCTAAATTGGTTAGTGGTTCCCTCATTCTAATTAAACAGAAAGTGCCATGAGACTCCCATTAAACAAAAGGTTCCAGTAGGCAAACTTGTCACGCAATCAAATTATTGATAAGATTAAGGCTATCAACAAAACAATAATACTAGTGTAAATACCTCTAGTTACACTTAATTGAGCATTAAAAAAACATAAATTCTTTTAAAAGCAATCAGAACAATTAAGTAATTAACGCAAAGGCATAATTATTTGAGTTGAGGCATTACTAATCAACTAAAGTAATTACCTATTGTTAAATTATTTTGCAATTTTGGTATTTTTTATGGATAATGATTTCAAATCATTCTAAAAGTAAAACAAAATTGACCTGAAAGGCAGACCTAGGTAAATTAATTTTTAGGGTTAAATTAACTTGTTTATAATTACTTGTGTGACTTCTAATCAGTTATGGTATATAATTTTTACAAATCATTTTAAAAAATTAAAAAAAAAAAAGTTTGATGCAAGTCAGGCTTGGCTTGTAAACCTAAGGGCCAAGGTTGACTCACATGGACCAACATGAGTGGGAATGTGTAGGTCCACACAAGTCTAGGTAGCTCCTACAAGAGGATATTTGCAGGTCAGCCCGAAACCATGTCAAAATTCACATGTCCACATAGAATCTGCAGATTTTTGCCCACGTTCATGCTTTCAGCAAAAGTTGCAATTTTTGGATCTCATGCATGCCCACGTCCCTACCACAACACTACCTCCCAATAACTACATGAAACATATTTTATTCAAGAGGAAACTTCAGTGCTCAGAGAATGAAATATATATATATAAAGAAAACTTGACAAAAAGAAAGCCAAATAATAGAAAGAAATGAGAAGGGAAAAAGTGATCCCATCTTCTTCCCAAGGGATCTCTCCCTCTTCTCATTAACTCTCTCTATCAAGAAGGCTCGCAAGTAACACCTTCCAAGGAAAGCTGACAACCAAATACATCTTTCAATCAATACTCCCTAACCAAAGGAACTAAAAAGTCTATTTCAATGAAAACACTGACCGCAGCCAGTCAGGAGAGTTTGGCAGTAACAATAATCACTTGTATTGATAGATTGTAGATAGATTGATTAAGTGGACATGAAAATCAGGAAAAATAAACCAAACTAAGAAATAGGAGGCTCCACCATGATATTCATATATGAAGACCACTTCAGCATACGCACTGAGAGACCACTCACACAATATGACCTATGAGAGAAAAGATTTGAATAAGCTGCTTCCAAGAATAGTTTGATAAGCATGTGATAATAATTAAGTCCAACAAAGAAAACACCAATCAAAAATACATCAAACATGAAAGTACAAATTAATCTCCAAACTCAGTAACCAAAGCCAAATTTATCAAGAAAATATTTTTTTTTAAAATGGTGCTACCAAGTCAGAAATTTTGATTCCTCAAAAAGAGAGCAGATTTGCCAATAATAAGTAATGGGCAGCCTGAACCAACCAAACGTCAAGTTATGCTAAAAGAATAGATGAATATTGGTGCATTTTCTCCACGCATCAACAAAATCAAAAAGTGGGAGCATTAAGCTTAATAGGAGCAGCTTAACATGATTCAGCCTAAACATAGGAGCAGATAGATCATCAAAAACTGTGTGACAAAAAGGCAGGTGGTTTATGAAATAACCCAAATCAACCACAACAGTAATGGGGGAAATTGAAACTAGGAGCTAGCTAAGGAGTTGGCGCCAATATCAGATTACAGAAAGGTAACAGAAGAAATAAAGAATGAGATGAATTCTCTATGTCATCGCCAATGATCATCAATGAAGGTGGCAAAGATCAAAGGGATGCTCCAAGAAGCGAAATGAAAATCAAACTCTACAATGGAAGGCAATGGAAGTGGGGAATAAAAACCCTATTAAAAACTTAATGTCACAAGTAATGGGTCAGCATTAGAGCAAGAATGTAAACACTAAAGCAAACTTGGGCGATGCAAAACAAACATCTACAAGGTAACCAAATGGTGAACTCAATAGCAAGCAAGAGAAATGTTGGGACACGATTACTAGCATAACAGGCCATGTGACAAGAGAATGAAAGGTATCACAATAGGCCTCAAGCATAGTGAGTGGCAAGCTATTGACATCGCATCACCAATACCACGTCTTCTGAACACCATGGTGAATCTATGAAACAATTGTATTGATGATTGTTTAAATCCATATAAAGATCCTAGTTGGCAAACTTGCTTTGCATTGCTAATAGTCTCAAATCTAGAAGGGATTATCATATAAACTACATCATCTATGTCCAAGCATGTTCTACATCTAGTTGATTAAGTGACCAATCTAAAATTGCAGCAACAGACAAAACTACTCTAAAAATGTTCTTCTTAGTAAACTGGTCAAAAGTTTACTAAAAAAAAATGTCATAGGTTCAAGTGAACCCTTTTTGCAACTAATCTTCTTTGTATCATTCAATACTTCCATCAGGTTTGTGTTTCATACTGGATATGTATTTGCAACTACAGTTTTCTTCACTTTGAAAAGATTTGAAAGATTCTGCATATCATGTTTTGAATAGCATCAATTTCTTCATGAAATTCATTTCAACATTTAGATACCTTTAAGGCATCTTTAAAATTATTAGGATTTTCATGCTGAAATGTCTCATAATAAAAACATAGAAATTAGAAGATAATTTACATAGAAAATATAATGGCTAATAAGGTGTTTGGTATCAATCCATATACATTTCTTGAGAGGAATAATAACATTAGATCATCCTCAAAGTCATCTTACCTTCTGAAGTGGAATCAAGATTAAGGTTAAAAATCGGATTTAATTCTTGAGAAAAACTTTATTCAATATTGTCGATTTAATTTTTTTGTTGTTTAGAATAGATAATCTCTTTGTACCTTGGGGTATTCAAAAAAGTGAGATTAAGGTGAGTAGGATTCAAACGAGTTAGAATGGTTCATAAGTTAAAAAAAAATAAAAATAGGACTACTATTACCAAAAAAAAATCATATTAGCGAGTGAGTGTTCTCCCCATAATGTTAGTTTTGAGAAATAAGATTTAATTTTCAAGAAAAGTTATTAGTATAAGAAGAAGAGCATTTAACTAATAAAAATACATTTTTATAGCAATTGGGTTTGATTCTTTGATGAGGATTAATATGCACAAAACAAAGCAAACAACTTCAGAATAATAATGGAGATGAGTATTTCTAAGATAGGCTTAGGTGAGAATTTGACATATCTTATAATCCTTGATGGCATAATATTAATGAGATATAAATCAATGAAGACAACCCCCCTCAAACATTATTGTAAGACCATACTAGTGATCATAATTGATTAAAATCTCCAAAAGATGTATATTTTTTCGTGAAGGAAAGTCTTTGGTGAGCAATTCTTTCGTGAAGGAAAGTCTCCGAGAATGAAAAGAACATATTCTTTCCTGTTGTCTAAAGACCTGTGTAATAAAAGAGTGAAGTTTTTTGAAAATTGAAATGGTTCCAAATTCATCTTGAATTAAAAATATCCCAAGTAGTTCTAGTATAATCAACAGCAAAAATATAACGACATAACACCAATGATATTGTTCACCTGAGATGATCTCCAAATCTCAATCATGGATGAAATCAAAAGGTTTTGAAACTTTAAACAGATAAATAAAGCAGGGATTTCCAATTGTGTCAAAAATTAGAAAGTTTTACATTGGAACCCTTTAGAACTTGTATTGATAAATAAGAAGAAAATCTTTAAGGTATATGAAGTTGGGAAGGCCAAAGCAAAAGTGCCACAATGCTATTGTATATTCATTTAGAAAGATGCACAATGAGCATGTTTCACTTGCATTTTTGGATTGTCTTTCAATTTAATAGGTCGAGGTTAGTATTTTCTTAGCATTGGTAATTATCTTTCCCAAAAAAAAATCCTTAAATTCAAATAAGTAGGAAGAAATACAGATGTACAGTTTATATCTTTAGTAATTTTGTTGATTGAAAATAGGATGCAAGAAAGTTTAGGAACCAAGAAAACTTTAGTTAAGAATCAAAGAACAATTGACAGTGACAGTACAATGCTAGTTACTTATGATAGTTGACAATTCTAACTAAATAACGTTATAAACAATGATGGAGGGTGTGAAATAGAAATGTATTCCCTATCATATGAACAAAAGCTCTAAAGCCTACAATCCAGACTATGGATTTCCATAACTTTTTGGGCAACAGTAGCAATGTTTATTTTAGGTGATGAAGGATTTGATTTCAGCTGAATAACTGGCAAATTGGAGAAAATTCCTTAAATACCATTATCGCTATGAGATATTGATTCACAATAAGAAGAGGCACCAGAGTAGCAGGCAAGTAGTTTCTTTCAAAAGCCATTCCATGTTTAGCTATCATCATGGTTTAAACTAGGTGAAGAAACATTAACTAAGAGAAATTGAAAATCTGTAAGGAAGAATTAGAAACCTGAGAGGAGTTGAAAAGCGGAGAAGGATAGCTCTGACTAGGGCTATCAAAAAAGCTCATTGTTAGAGCTCGTGTTAAAATGATGTAGCTCGTGTTTATTTCGTTTTAAAACGATAACACGACATTTTATTTCGATATATAAGCGAAATACAATCATTTGTTCGATCGTGTTGAACGATTTAGCTCAAAATAAAAATTATATTATATTATATTATATTATTATTATTATTATTTATTTATTACTATTATTATTTTATTACTATTATTTTTATTTATTACTATTATTATTATTATTATTTTATTACTATTATTTTTATTTATCACTATTATTTATTACTATTATTATTATATATACATACAAACACAATCATATCACAAATACAAGCAGTATGTTAAAATTTTGTTATCTGTTGGATTGAATCCTTCATGCATATGTTTGTCGAAAACTGTTGTTCGGAACAATGACAGTGATAGTTAACAACACTATGAAAATAGATTCAATTTCGATATATAACGAATTGAATCTGAAAAAATAAATTTCAACGAGCCAAAATCGAACAAGTTCGTAATCGACTATCGTTTACATACACTAGAAAAAAAAAATATACAGGAGAAAACTATAATTTTTTTCATGTTTACATATGTTATAGTAGATACTGACCTAGATTCGTGGGCCTAAAAATTAAAAAAAAAAAAAAAAAAAGATAAAGAAATGTCATAGCTGGTCCAATGAAGAAGGCAAAATAGAAATTAAAAAACATGATTACTTAAAATAAATTATGAAATGAATACAAGATCTAATTCGCAGAAGTGATTCCTGACATTATATGGTAGTAGCCAAACATTCAAGGCTTCAAAATCTAAGTCAAAATTTTCATATAATATCAAGTTCAAAATCCAAGAAGAAAACTGCAACTAAAACTCAATTAAGACTAAGATATGTTAGAGTCTACTTCAAAACTGCCGTTTGGCCTTAGTTTCACCCAAAAAAGTCCCATCCGTAAAACATTGATCAATCCTGTTCCACCAAATGAAACTTGCAGGTAACACTAACCAGTTAAGTTCTACCAATAAAATTTCCCATATTAAGAATCTATTGGTATGACGAAAGCTTCTCATTACTTTAACATGAGTTAGTACGCATTAAATAAAATTAGTGAGCACCACTCATGATATTGACTGAAGCAAGAAGAGTTGAATGTCAGACCCCATGTTATCACTTCATCATTCAATCTAAAATTTTGACCGTTCACTTAATAAAATTTTGACCGTTCACTTCTCATTACTTTAACATGAGTTTTCCGGGAATGAAGCTTTGACTTAAGTACACAACACAAACTTACCTTTTATACAAAGGTGATCTCCCTGACATATCAGACAAGAGCATGGCTACGCTGCATCAGAAATTTTCTGTAAGTTTAGAAGTCGAGCATGCAAGTAATAGTATTCAACAACAGTAGCAAAGATAAAGACTGCATCTAGCCGTACATTACTAATTCCGAACATAGAGTACTGAATCATGACTTGAACAGGCAACAGAAAATATCAGTGGCAAAATAAAAAATACTATGCATACAGTTTCAAAACCCTCAAAATTAGTAAAATTTGTATGACACTTTTAATGCTGTATGAGGAACCATACCAAAATTTGCATTAACAATAAGCAAATGTCTAAACATACATCAAAGCATCTTTGGTAAAAATTTAGATTCCCAAAAAGTAATAAATGTGAGGCAATAATTTTAGTGATGCCTGTTACAGAACTGAGACAATAAAACAATGACAGATCAAATCAATTATTTGGAGCCCTTGATCATATTAGAAACCCTCACAAAAATTTTTGGATAATGGACTCGACTGCAGTTAAATAGGACTGATTTTTTCTTAAAAGAACTTCTAAATTTTAGTTTTGTCATCAACTATTGCTCCATCACAGTCCTGTACGCTCATCATTCACAGGTGATTAGATGGGCCATTGGCTTAAAGGGAGTCAAGGAGACAAGTTATTTGTCAAACATAGAAGGAGTGGATTTTCATGAAGGACTTCAAGTAATTTTTTTCTAAAAATTAACAGGAAGGGAGCTAATGACTAATATAAACCATTAAGGCAATAACACTAAATAGAAACTTTCTAAGTATATTAGCAATCCATGTAAACGCCATTTCTTCAAATGACAGAAGGAAAACAAGTCCCACATAATTTGACCAGAAAAACAAAACTCATACAAGCCCAGTGGGCACCTCACCAAAGGTTTAAATATGAAGTGTTGCACTAAAATATTGTGTGAAGAAGTATATAAAACCAGCAGGAAAACTTCTCACTTTCTAACAAGCGTGAGAAAACGCAGAGCTAATAAGAAGTTGGTCTGAGCTATTGAGTCGAGATATACAATTGCTATATTAAAGCTTAGAATCTCTACAAAACCAATGTTCACTGATATTTCATTATTATACTGATAATCATAAGTTGCACTTAGAAATTCATTTATATTTCTGATATGATTGACTATCTAGACAACTTTACTAGTTCTACTTTATTGATTTATAATAGTGATGGTCATGTCAAATTTTCTTGAAATCATACAATATTTTATGCATATTAATAGATGATTGAGTACAAGCATATACAAATGTGAATGGAAGGCAAATATGAAAGTGAAATGAACGATTAAAAATAGTAAAAATGCCATGAAAATTATTATAGTAGACTATTTTATGATAACTTACACAGATAGATAAAAGTTCTAATGAAATGAGACTTTGACAAAGAATCTTAGAATTCATGACTATTGACCTCCATATGTGTGTCATAAGTCAAAGTCAAGCCTACAAATCGAATTCGACGGACTTCGGAGGTGACAGTGCGCAAATTAAGGCTCAAGATGCACTGGACGTCACTGAAAATGGTCGAAACGACCTCCGATCGACGAACGGACTTTATCGTCGCGTTCAGAACGTCAAAATTTATCAGAATATAAATATTACAAAATCTAACGAGCAATTGATTAAGCGCTCGAGCTATCAATGTATCGACGCGTATATCGGAGTCGAGAAGCTACGACGATGTCCGAACGACCTCAGTTCATGAAATTGATCGCGTCGTTAGCTTCAAAACATCGAAAACTATCTAATGGGACCGTCCGCGCTCAATTCGAACGAGTCTGCGCAAATGTCGAATGATTTGAAGTGACATCATCACAAATCGAGGAAAATGACAGGGCGTCACATCAACTCAACGATCTCGATCAAAACTTGCCATCCGTTGAACATCGAAACTGGTCAGGATATAAATATTGCACGACCTAGTGATCAACTGATCAAGCACTCGAATTTCGCATGCTGCTCAAGTCAAGGCGCCGAAATAAAGCGACCCCGTTCAGAATTGATTGCGCCGTTAGCTCGAAACGTTGAAATCTATCAAACGAGACTATCTGCACTCAATTCAGACGAGTCTGTGCAAATGTCAAATGATTTAAAATAACAACGCACAAATCGAGGCTGAAACGCACTGGTCGTCACCAAAATCAACTCAAATAACCTATCGACGAACGGACTTCGTCATTGCGTTCAGAACATCGAAACTGGTTAGAATATAAATATTGCGCAACTTGAAGGTCAACTATTCAAGCGCTCGAGTCGTCAACATGCTTGCACATATCGAGGTCGGAGGCCGAACCAAAACGACCTCGTTAGAAATTGATTGCTTCGTTAGCTTGAACGTCGAAATCTATCAAATAATTTTGCATAATTGACAAGTCTGCTGAATGTCAAGTCAGCGGAGCACATTTTGAGTTTGACCCAATTTGATGCCGACTTGAAACAAACAACCTCCGATCGCGAAAAGGACTGCGTCGTTAAGTCCAGAACATCGGAAGAACCTAAGATTGATATATATATTAACTATGTAATTTTATTGACATAAAATTCATTTTAAAAGCGATTAATTGCTTAAAAAAATTAAATGAACCTAAATTTAACCGTTCCCGCCTCTTTTATTGGTGTTTCCCCTAACTGAAAGGAAAAAATTGCTCCCACTTTCTTTTTCCGGCCAACTTCTCCAAAAACAAACAAAGCAGCGGTTCCTCTCCCTCTCTTTCCATTCCCACATTCGAAACTCCTTTGCAGTGTTTTTCGTCATTCTCCTCTCGATTTCCTTCCTCCTCCGCGTAGCTGCGTTCAGCGCCAGCATCCAGAGCGCAATCCCGACCCGCTCGCCTTCCGCGGTGCAATCCCTCCATGACTTCCAAAGCGATCCGCTGACGCTGCCGACAGCTCGGCTTAGGCACAATCCTCCACGCATCCCCACAGGCCAGCAGCGATCCATAATGCGCGGCCTGCGATTCTCGCTCCGGCTCGCGTCCGCTCAGACCGAGCGTTGCGTCTTCCAACCCACCATATTGCTCACACGCGCAGATCATAGCTCGATTTGCGCCGCGCGCGTCCGTTCGAACCAACTCGCTGTGAGCCTTCGTTGCCGCCGGACCCACGCCAGGTCGTTCGTGGTAATCCATCAAATCCGGCCCTCTTCGCGCAGAGTCCGTTCCAGACCAACCAGCGTATTGCAGCCTCGTTTCCCAAACCGCTCCGCGCCCGCCGTTCTGCCCTTGATCCGCGGTCCGCTCGCGGTCAGAGCTGCCAGCCACGCGTGTACCTCCGTTAGGCCAGGATCCGACCCACCATTCCGATCTGCATTACCTTCCCGACTGTTTAGCCCTCGTAGCCTTCACCGCAAACCCATGGCAGTCAAATTTCAGATCATCTGCGCCAAAGGGAAGAACATCGTCAGAAGCGAACTCTTCTTTCGGTTTCAGTATGATTCCTTGCATTGCCTTTCCAATTTTCACTTCGCTGCAAACCGATGAAGAACATCGTCAAGAGGTAAATTCTTCTTTCGGTTTCCAGCGTCGCACTCCTCGCTTTATCCTTCCAATTTTCGCTTCGCCGCAAACCAGGGAAGAACATCGTTAAGAGACAAATTCTTCTTTCGATTTCTGGCTTCGCACTCCTTGCATCACATTCTCAATCACATATCCAACCCCCATTTCTTTACCGAGCATTGCAGCGCATCGAAAAATGAGTCAGAACATGTGGGGTCTGTGAATGTAGATATATATATATACATGTTTGTGTTTCTTTGCAAGTTTGAAGGTCTCGTCGTGCTCAAGAGGACGCGACGAGATGAAAAACCGGTTGTGGTGTCATGACCGCCGCTTCCTTCGAGGCGTCAGAGTAACCAATATCCGTTAGATGTCGGTTCCCCTAGACGAAATGTTGCCGAAATTTTGTCTAATTTCTAGACTTAGAAAAAAAGAGAAGGAGAGATGAATATATATTGCATTTGTCTTCTTTCAGGTTTAAAGTTTCGTGCTCGACGAGATAACGAATGGTGTCGAAGACCATGCTCACGCCAAGAGGCGTCAGTAAAAAACACACCCGTCACCACAGGAGGATAACGCGTCGGGCTGCCTAAATTTAGACTAAAATTCAAGACTTAAACAAATCCAAATGAAAATTACTTAAATTTAAGTCAAACAAAAGAATATATGATAAATATGAAGATAAATGTTAAATCAAAGAGAAATATGGGGAGAGCACCTAAAGAAAATTTTGGAAAGAATAGAACACTCATTTAAAATGTAAGTAAAATTTGAGGAGGCTAATATTAAATTCACAAACTTTAATAGCGATTCTCTATGGCTTAAATTGAAGTAATGAGTGAGTTCTCTTTTTTGTAGATTCCTCAAAATTAAACAAGCCTTAATTGAAACTTGGGGAGACTAATACTAGACTCATAACAAACTTGCAATAAACTTAAAGTCTAGGGATGAATCCAAATTGGGTTTAATAACTCTTATACGAATATGAAGATGATTACTATGCTAGCTAATAAACATGAGTATGGCTAAAATAATAAACACTGAAATCAGCATAATTTATCAAAAGTGGTGTAAATTGAATATAATTAAGTTGGGAGAATTATAAAAACTCAACAAGTAAACTAAGTGCAAGTAATGTTTTAAACTACAATTTAAATCAAAATGACTTTTTCGCCACCGGATCTGCAACTCTTTGTACAAGCAAACAGAAAGCAATACTAAATCAAAATCTACAAAAATCATAGGACTTCCTTTAATCAAAAATTAAGAAATTTCATTCTAATTATGATTTTCAAAATTAATGAAATCATTAATTAGATGAAATTAACTAAGCTATAGAAACCTGCATGTGCTCGAACATAGAGATTTCAAGTGCAAATTTTGATGTCTGAAAAGGCTGCACAGGCTAAAGTTGGAATTAAATGAAAATCTGAAATCAATCTCATAATTCAAACATAAAATTACCTAAAATTACTATACATCCGCATAGGCCCCGACACTATGCTGAATACTTAAATTCAAGTGTCTGAGGATGCTCCGCGAGTTGCTTCCCGGTTTAGTCTTAGGATTGGATCCAGGTTAACAAAACCTAAAAACCTATAATAAGAGTTTCAAATCAATGAAATGTCGAGGCGATTATGGCGGTTGAGATCTAATCTTCTTACACTAAAAGCGAGTTGTGATCTAAAGCTCTTAAACATATTCAAATTTATCAATTTTTCAAATCAAATTAAGTAGTAATCTAAAACTGCTTAAATGAAACTCTATCATTAAAAACTTAAATCACACTCAATCTATACACCTTGCTTTTGGGTGACAAATTAAGAAAATTAGCTCACAAAGGAATGTCAAATCAAGTACTTTGCTATGTTCACTCAATCAATCTCGCCGGAAGGACGTGACATGTGTCCTCATTGCGTGGCTTGGCGTAGGCTCACAAATGAAAGATTACGACCGGGATCCTCTGTCAGTAGTTTATAGTCATGCTCCATTATATTACGATCATGACCGTAGCCTGTATGCTCCCCAATGGCTCTGACCTTTGAGTTGTGAATCATAGGATATACTTGATAGGACAAACAGCCCTCTGTCAGCTAAGATAGACTTAAGATTGTCTCGCAAACACCACCGTCTCTACAAGGATTTCTTGACACCCATGTGTTTCTTGATGGGATCCTTCGCCGTTGGGTTGACTACCTCCTCGACTAAGTAGACTAGGGTTGGCGCCCGATGGTGGAACCATGGGATCTAGATCGACGCGTCATTCCCCAACCATCCGATTTAAGCTAAAATGATAAATTTCATAATCTAAATTTTGAAACTCTATATGCTGCTACTATACGCTACGCATTTAGCGATCTAATGACTAGCCTTAATCGAAAGTTCTCTCTCACTTATTGAGAGGGATAATTAACTATAGGGGCTTGCGCCTATAGGAAACCTGGAACTAGATCTAAAATCCTCACCAAACGAGGACGAAATCTCTGGTAGTGTCTTATCTACTATTCCATCTACCTTCTGAAAATTACACCGACACTTTAAACCATACTCTCTTCAATTCAAAATATTGTCGAGAGATCGGTGGCGAATTTTCGAAGCCCACAATGACTCTTGACATTAAGGTTGAAATGGACCAATTCGTGTTAGGGGGTTATTCATATGCAATGTTGGGATGATCAGTCTTATCAATAGCTTTGTGGGTGATGGCCACATGAAATGACATGAGTCAAATCTATGCAAATATAAATACATTTTTAAGATATGATATGACTTAAAGATTGAAGATGGAACACTATGAAATAAATTGCATACATGTATACTATTACAATTGATCAATTTTAAATAGTTTACATGATAGCATATTATTGTTCAGTATTTACGTATGAAAGCATGCATTTTCTTATTGTTAATATTCATGCAAGCTTCTGATTTGCATGCATATTATTTTTTTGTCGTGTGTTAAATCTTACTTTAACATAGCTTTATCTCATTGGACCACACGTTTATGATATTACATTATAGGCTTTCAGGCAAGAATAAGATGGAGGGGCAAAGCTAAGCAAGCATTCTAACTTGCAGAACTTTTGATATACAATTTTAGAATATTATAAAGACTTTTTAAAGTACGTAAAGTTTATATTTAAATACTTTGACATATTTTGTATTTCTTTTGAAGATAGTTTTACATGCTTCCAAGTTAAGTTGTTTAAATATGAAAGATTGTTGGTAGATTTCAAAATAGAAGAGTTTCCTAGTGAAAACTTTCTGAGATTCAAATTTCACTCACTTAACTCAAATACATACATGTCGAGATGAGTTAGTGAAAGTTATATCTGATTGAGTCATCCTACTCTGTTACACCTTAAGCTGACCTATGAAATGGGTCATTTGAGGTCTGATACAATTTATTTCAATATTAATATCCAAAATATTTGGATCTTATCTTTGAAAGTAAATTGGAATTGAGTTGTAATGATATCAAATCATTTTACAAGATTTAGCTTCTAAAGTCAATTCATATACCTGTACAAATTATAATAAGTTAAACAAAATTTTCATTTTCATTTTTTACTATTCTTTTAAGCAAAAATAATATGATAACTCATCAACTCATTAATTTTACATTATTATATGATAATTAAAAATAAAAAAGGCAAAACTAAAGATATAATCACTTCCAAACACTTACACGGAACAAATAAGCTTCAAATATTGTGCACACACCCAATTCAATCCTCATCTTGTGGTGTCTTGACTCATCATTACATGGAATCTATTTTAATTTGATAAAATATTGACAATCAAAAGAAACCAAAGGAAAAGGTAACTCATCAAGGCCCTTCAGAGGGCAGGCTATTCATAATAACAAAGCAAAAGTTAACAATTAGAATGCTAATTTTTCAAAATCTGGCAACCAACTTAAACAACAAAAGTATAAAAACAACAAAAGGAAAGATTCACATTCAACTTTATCTAAGATTTGCAAAGTGATAGGATGATCTCAAATGATGGGTTGTACTTCCTTTTCCATTCAAGGGATACTCAAAATTTTGATAGTATTATTTTGATAGTATTATTATACTCAAAACAGATGATCTTGTAGCCTTTATTGGTTGATTTCTAAAATATTTTGATAGTATTATTATACACGACTTACAATTTTAATTTTGTTACAAATGTAACGCACAGATTATGTAATAGCAATAGCTTTGGTCAATTATTTGGGCTTCGATAATAAATCAATATGAGGCCCAATTTTTATATCTTTCAACATAAGGTTTGTGCAATTAGTGAACATGCAACATCAATAGTGAATAATAAACTTATAATGGTTAACATTGGCAAAAGAGAATAGAATGCAATGAAGAAATGATCAAAATGATCCCTAGATTATTTGTGATGGAACTACGATACTCAAAATTTTGAAAAAGAAAATATCAAGAAATCCGTAATTTTATATCACACACCTCAAAAATGATAAATAATATTTTTTTTAAATTCAAATATTCAGTAGAATCATTTTGATACACTATATATATATATATATATATATATATATATTGCATTAAATAAATTAATTTAGTATTTTATTTTAATAACACTATCCTTGCATTAATTTTATATTGCAATGAATTGATGCATTATAGCACGTTAAATAGGCCTTCCACTTGCAACTATGATGTTTAGGAATGAATATTATACATATAAATATTAAGGAATTAACATGCCCTACCATAATCTATCCTCATCCATTAAATAGAGATCACAAGTTCGACGAAAGAAGAGAAAGGAGGACGAGAAGAAAACTTAATTGGTAAATTAAAATCCAATTTTTTTTAATTGTTCTCCAATGAAATAACTTCAAATTGAAGTGGTAGGCTTCGAAACTTGCATGAGAAAAAATAATTTTTGAGGTGAAAGATTAATTTGGGATTAATTTGAATTAAAAATGAGTTTTAATTTAGAAATTTATAAATTGAGGCATATTATTTGTAGATTGTTTACAAACAAATGAGGGTTTCAGCTAATTGTGACAAAGAATTATGCCATATTATCAGTGATCATACCCGACGTATGGTTAGTTAACATAGCCAGATATGGAGCTTAGCTCAAATCAAGTCACTACTCACCCAGCAACCAAGGGATCACACCAAACCAACTGTAGCATTCGATAAAGAACTCATCACCTCACCAAAGAATTCATGACAATTCACCAGACTAGCCCAAAATACCCTCTAGAGGTGTGTCGACAGAAAGTTGCCCCAATTACCATCGAGGTACAACTAGGTAGAAATCACCCAACACGCCACCCTTTACTCTAACTTAGCGAAGGTTGTCTCTACATAAAAAAACCACATCAGTAAACAACCGCCTTCTTCATCTTGCAATGCTACTATACAGGCACCAATATTAAAGGTACTCCACATCTTTGCACTTGACGTATTTATTACTTTCTCATTTTAGTTGAACCTTCTCATCACCCAATAAATAAAAGATTCAAAGCCATATTTCAAGACTTTTGTGGGACTTCTAGCATAAACAACTCTTAGATTCATTTAGCTCTACTATGTACTTGCTTGAGAGACTAAATATTTCAATACAAGACTTTTCATATTCACTTAAACTCCCCTTTTTTATATTCTACTCTCCCAAGCACTCTTTACACCCTCCTCCTTTCCGACAAGCTAATCTTGCAAGTAAGGCCAATATCATCCACAAATAATTTTGAATTCAATAACCTAAAAGATGTGGTGAGTAAATTGATGCACTTGATAAGTCAAGCACTATAAGAAGTGAAACAACAAACCTGAGTGGATTCTATCAAAAAATGGAGAATCAAAACTTCCCCACACATGAACTAAAAGAAACATAAGAGAGGATCACTCACCTAATCTAGGGAGCGATGGAGCGAGTTAAAAGGGAGAGCCCACGAAACTAAGAACTCAAAGGATTCTCTGCCTCAACTAACCACTAAGCTAGGCATAACAATCAACCATTGTCTTCTACGATTAGTTTGGATGATACCCTCCATCGCACTAGTGACAAGGAGACTATACTTCTCTAAAGAAATCACTTAAGTTAGACTGCCATCAAAATTCAAAATATCACACTTGAATATACTGAGGAAGATCTAACATGACAAATCATGTTGCCTATTTTGAGCCGACAACATCACTGATCGATCTCGAAAATGCACTGAATTTTAGATCCTTATTCACTACCTTCAAAAAATCTACTTTGATATTGTTCTCACGACTCCCAGTGGGCATCATTTATTGAGTTCAAGCAAATGTTCAAAACCAATTCACCAATGCAGCTCAAAAGCTCACAAGCACTTCTACAGATGTGACAAGTACCTAGTGAGTCTTTAATAAAGTTCATAATACACTACAAAAGAGAGATGTTGGGGATGAAGTATTTAGAACTAGCGATAGCGCTTTCTTTTCAAGGCTTGAGAAATGGCCATTCAGGTACGCCTTGAGCCTTCCAAAATCAATGACTTTGGTTATATTGCTTGAACTCACTAATAATCATGTAAATGCAAAGAAGTATAACGAAATCGCCAAATCTTCTGAGATAACTCCACAAAGAGGGATGCCTCCAATGCAAGATCGTCGGTCACTTACCGGACAAGTTAAAGATCACATGCGAGTGCAAAGGATGGACAAGAAGTTATCGCCTCTTAAAAATTGTCCCTATCATCTACTACAGAGAATGTTGACTCAAGCTAGACATGCATCATGAAAAAGATCTTCAACCCCACACCATGAGGCATCGTAATATATTGGCCCTTATCAATCCAAACATTAGTGGCAACACCACTATCCTACCATCACGTCGATGCATTTTTTTATGGTCGAGTTAATTAAGGCCATTCAAAATAAAGAATACTTCAAACATCCTACTCCTACAAAGGTTGGCACTCCTGTGCAAAAATTGTCAATGTTTAATGTTTATCATGAAGACCTTAGGCACAATAATGAGTGTCCACATCCAACGAACTTGATCAAATATTTGACCAGAGCGAGAAAGCTAAAAGAGTTCGTTCTAGCAAACCCTCAACAACAACCAAGAAAGTAGCCTGTAGAAAATCAAAGCAATGAATCCAGATCTACCAAAGCCATTCACATGATGGTACACACAATATTTGGAGATGATACCAAGTCCTCGAGACGAGCTAACCTCAAGTGATGAATATCATGAGACATGACCTCAACTATTATGGCCCGAGCACCTACCAATGAAGTTGTATCAATAACCTTCACAAAAGAGTCAAATCAGTGACTGGTACCCATTCAACAACGGAGTACTGATTGCAACATTGATCACTGATTATTTATAGACGATGGAAACTCCATTGATATCATTTTGAAATGAGCAATCAAGCTGAGTGAGTTCAATATCTCCTAAATGATGCGTACAACCATCAAGGCTCAAGTACTCACCGACTTCATAGTTGACTTCAACATCCCAAACCTCAAAGATATGCAAATAAAGAACAATCATGGATGACCTTAATGAATAGTGCATCCGATGAACAAAGGTGAGTTGTAGTAATTTTGAAAAGCAAAGTCAAAATAACTCTTACTAAATCAAAGAAAATAAAGTTTACAGTCACCAATAACAATGCCAAGTCGAACACCTACTCACTACACTCAAATTTGCACAAAGGCTCGAGGCCAAACATTTAACAGTCTATTCAGACTCACAATTGACGATTACTCTAGTTAATGGCGACCATAAAGTACAAGATGAAGTCCTGAAGATATTTGTTTAAAGTGAAAAGTGAAGTCGGCAAGCTAAAATATTTTTAGATCATCCAAATTCCACAAGAAGAAATTCAACTTGCCAGCCACTTATCCAAGTCAAGCAACCAATCATCTTTAAAGTTGATGCATCCCAACATCAAAGAAAACAAAACAATGTAATTAGCAAAGATCACTTGCCAAGAAGAATCAATCCCTCTGTTGAATATTTGAAAATAAGGTAAGTCATGAAAATCATAAAAGATACAAGGTGGTTCAAGACCAAGGACACCTAATACCTCTAACTTGGAGGCAAGTTTGTCGAAGGTCGATCTCTAGGCCTTAGATATGTTAAAGAAGGTGAGCAACAAAAACACTAGATGATGTACATTTATGTAAATGTGACCATTCAAGAGAAAGAATACATGACCACAAAATCACGCAAAAGGATATTTTAGCCAACACCACAAAAGGGCATCAAGACTTCTCAAGGCGATAACAAAAAAAGATAGAAATTTATGCCAATGCACGGTTGCAACAATCACACAAATCATAGCCTATCACTAGTCCATGGTCATTTCATCGGTTGGAGCATGAACATGATTGCGCCCATGCCACTCTTCTCTAAACCAAGAAAATTCACTTTGGTCATAGTCAACTATTTCTTAAAATAGATTAAAGCCAAGCCACTAGCCAAGATCATTGCTCAAGTCATTTGCAACTTCATTTAGTCCGGCATCATTAATAAATACAGGTTACCATTAACAATAATAGCAGACAATGACCCCTAATTCACTAACAAGCAACTCAAAAAATTATGTTAATCACAAAAAATTTGCAAAAAATTTACATCAGTACACCATCCACCAAAAATAATGCTAAGTTGAAGCGATAAATAAGTAAATCTTAAACTTGCTAAGAAAAAACATTGAAGGAGCCAAAGGCAAATGGATGTAAGGATTGCCCTTAAGCCTTAGTCTAATAGTATTAAGAACAACTCCCTCTTAGCAGCTGGCCAAATTCCATCAGCCCTCAACACAAGACATATGCCCTATTGCTAGCCCAATAATTAATTATGTTAGATTTTAATAAAAACAAACATATGATTAGAATTGCTAAAGTTTATTCTTGAGTATTTTAGGGAGACAATTAAACTCAATAACTTTTACAAGTTAAACAATCATAAGCTTATGTGTTTTTGTAGACTATAGGTTGTATTTTTATATAATTTGACAAATAAGCACACAAATGAAATTAACTTATTAAAATTATTAATTATTTGTATTTCAATTTTATTTTATTAACAGTTTATTTAAATTTTTTAAAATTCATAAAACTTTGTCATGCATTAGATTTTTCATACATAATTTTCTTGGTTTTTGTTTTATGCTTGATTAATGTTTTGCAAGACCTCATTTATTTAGACCATTGGTGATCTATTTTCTTAACACAAATATTGAAATTATCAAATAATTATATTGTTTGTATTCATTATCAAAACTATTCTTGCATTTATAAAAATATATTTAAGCTAAATTAAATCACAATTAATTTTTAATGAAACCAAACTTCCTAATTTATGCAGTCTACTTCTAGCTAATTTAATTACATTTTAATTTATTTTATTTTAATATAAATGACTATATTATTGCGTATGTGTCTGTGTGTGTCTATGTATATATGATATTTTTCATTATTACTTGTCTAAATAGTCCAAATCAATTAATAAATTAACTTGGCTGAATTTTAATATCCATTAAATGAAATTAAAATTTATTTTTCAATTATCCTTAGTCGTACAAATTACTATAACTAACCCACTTGATTGAGGTCAAACACATACTAAGAGATTTTATTACATTATATTGAAACATTTTTTCTCATTTCCCCTTAGTTGTAGATTAATTTGGGCATAGTTTTAAATTTTTTACTCAAATTCTATAGCAATTGGTGGCCATACATCAAGCAAAAATTACCAAAAATCAAGAGCCTTTTATTCTTTGAAGTGAAAATTTCAATTCCAATTTTTTGAGCTCTCTTTTAAAGCAAAAATGTCTTCATCTCTCCCAAGTTTTTCTTTTAATCAAATTGTTCCATGAGGATTGGAGAGGATTGATTTAAGGTTGGCCTGGTTTTTTTTTTCAAAATTCCTTATTCAACCAATGAGTAAGAATTTCTATTTTTCATTTTTTTTTTGTTGGAGCTTTTGTGATTAGATTAAAAAAATAATTGATTTTCATGCTTAAGGTTATTCAAGTGATATTTCTTATTTAAAATCAAATTAGACATTTAATTTATTTTTCATTTAATATCATCCTATCATTTTTAAATTTAAATCATATTCAAGTTCTAATTCTTGGTGGCATCAAGAAATAATTATGCTAAGTTTAACTCAACAAATTTCTTTGTATTTTGTAGAATCAAATTTACTTTTGAATAATATTCAACTTGAATCTAAAACTTCTATTATTATAATTTTTATTTAAGTAAGTTTGTGTTTATTTCATTTAAATTTAACAATATTAAATATTAAACTTCATTCATAAGAAATAAAATTGTTATGCATATTCAACATAATAATTATATACATGTGTATCAATTTTGTTTTATATATTAATCACGTCTAATATTTAATAACTATTGGATCTAAATCAAAAAAGTACATACCTACATAATCAAGAATTAGAACTAAAGAAGTTTTAGATTCAACGTGAATATAATTTAAAAATATACTTGATTCGACAAGATATAAATTTAAACAGATAAATTTATTGAATTAAACTCGCATACTTATTTCTTAATTCCATGAAAAATTAGAATATGAATAGTATTAGGATTCAAACAGTCATAAGATGAGATAGCTAAATAAAAATAAATCAAGTGACTAATTTAATATTAAACAGAAAATCACTTGAATAATCTTAGGTATAAAAATCAAATACTCTTTAATTCATTCACAACAGCTTCAAGAAAAAATATGAAAAATGGTAAATCGTGTCCAAGGGATTAATGAAAATTTTTGAAAAAAAAACTACCAATCCTTACATCAATCCTCTCAAATCTTAATAGAACAATTTGCTTAAAAGAAACGTTAGGAGGGACAAAAAAAATTTTCATCAAAGAGCACTTAAAAATTACAATAGAAAATTTCTAATAGCTCTCAATTTTTTGGTGGCTTTTGCATGACATATGAAAGCCAATTATAAGATTTGAATCAAAAAAATTTGAAATTATGCCCATGTTAACCCACAGTTAATAGGAAATAAAAGGAAGGTTTCCAATATAATATAATAAAATCCCTTAACATGTGACCAAATCCAATCAATAACAACAACAAACCTTTATCCCACTACATGGGGTAAAGCTACATGAATCTTTTTTCTCTAATATGTCCTATTCAAGGGTCCATGGAGTGAATGCAAAAGAAGAGACCGAAGGGCATGAGCTGGAAGATGCATCTGACTTAATGATTTTGTGAGTTAGACATAAACAAAGATCATTAATTTCAACCCAAGCCAAAATGACACTTATTTTTATACATACGATGAGGAGACCTTGCCTTTGTGGTAAAAGGTTAATGGAGCATTGGGAATGTGCTTTCTCGGAAGATTATTAAAGCTCAACCATCATCAATCTTCAAAATACCCCACTTAGAGTCTTATAGAAGAAGGATAGACCTGGTGGACCATGTCACTTATTTTGAGTCAATCACTTTGTTACTCGATCTTGATGACATGCTAAAGTTATGTTTATTCTTGTAACCTTCTAGGAGTCGGCCCTAAAATGGTTTCCACATCTCCTAGTTGGCATCATCACTTCATTTATCAAGTTTAAGAGAATATTCATAACTAAGTTCATTAGTGATACATCACAAGCTCTACTATAGATGTGTCTCGAGCTAGGGAGTCATTAATAAAATTTACCACTCACTTTTTGAAGTTGATGCCAAAAGTAAATGACCTCAAACCTATGGTTGCTCAAGCTGCTCCGACCCAAGCAAATAGCTAAAGATGTTGGTGAAATTGTTGGAACTCACCAATAAATATGTGAATTTAGAGGAGTACAATGAAGTCACTCAATCTTCCTAGGCAACTCACAACAAGGTTCCTTTAAAGTAATCCCAACTCACTCAGCATTTTGAAGACAGGTTTTGGGTGTGCCATGCATTCACCCTCACCACCAACAACAGAGAGTGCCTACCCTAGTAAAACCCACATTTAAGGAAGGACCACTAGTCATGCATCAAAAGAATCTCAACTGACTAACCCATATTGGAGTGAGTAATAGCCATAACATCTGCATTCGATTTATTTTTCAACTTTCAACCCTTTCTCCTAAAAATTAAAATTAATAGTCGATGTTGGGTGTTTAAACTTTCAACCGGAATGACTATATAATCTTTACAATATAAACGATCTATTTTCTTTATAAGAAAATAATCAATCTACATTTTACTAAGTTCATTTTTTATAAGTGATAATATATTTCTCTTTTCCAATTAATTATGATAATTCAATAAAATTCAAAATGGCTAAAAATAACTGAAAGAGGAAATCTTGAAATTCAAGTAATGGAGATTAAAAACCCAATTTTCTAAGAATTAAATGAGAATAAGCCATTTTGCTTTCCCGAGCCGAGTCGTAATTCCTTATTACCCCCATTGAAGGCTACTATCTCCTCAGCCTTCTTCGTTTTCGATGAAAAACAAATCGACAACAGAGAAAATGGATTCATGTAGTCAACCTCACATGGTGGGAAAAAGGCTTGTTGTTGTTGAATTAGTGGAGATTAGAAGACATTTTAATTAACAAAAAGCTAGAAGTAAATTAATTAAAATTCAATAAGCTAAATTATTAATTAATTCAAAAAATTTAAATAAGTAATAGTAAGAAATATTATACATATACATATTAATAAATAAAAGAACATAACCATTCAATTTCAAAGAAAATAAAACAAAATAAATAATTAAATCAACTAAAAGTTGGCCACCCATAAATTAAGGTGTTTGGTTTTATTAAAAAATAATTGTGATTTAATTTATCTTAAGTATATTATTATAAATACAAAATACTTTTAATAATGAATGCAAGCAATATAACTAAATAATTATATGAATATTTGTATTAATAAATAAATCACCAATGATCCAAATAAATGATATCTTGCAAACTTTAATTTAGCACAAACAAAAACCAAAAAAATTATCTATTAAAAATTTAATGCATGCAAAACTTATATACATTTTAAATATTTTTTTATGAAATAAAAATAAAAAAAAAATTAATTTCATTTGTGAGCTCATAAGCCAAATTATGCAAAAATACAACTATAGTAATTTTGAAACGTAGCTAAGTTTGATAGTCTCCTTGAAATATTAAAAAATAAATATTAGTAATCCTAATCATATATTTATTATTATCAAAATCCAAAATAATAAATCATTAGACCTGATATGACATTCGAAATTCCCCTAGTCGAAGCATGAATCTTAAGGGCAGAGGCAAGCTGATCCCAAGTCGAAATCAATCAAGATCAAACACCTGAAACATCGTCAGAAACTTTGGAACATGAATTAAACCTCTGAATGATCATCAAATATATAGTATTTATAGTCAAATCGAGCGTCTCGACGAGCCGAATCTAACAAGTTTAAGATCTCACAATTCCGACCTCATTTGAGCATCCAAATATTCGAAATACATCAAATGATCAAAAGGAATCGTCCAGAGCCGTCCGATGGGGAGGAGTTGTTTGGGTTTTCCATGTATTTACAACACTCTCAATCTATAAATAACCCTCATTTCATTTTTATGAGGGGAGACTTTGGAGGCCAAGTGAAGAAGGAGAGGAGCAAGAAGGAGGAGAGAGCTCGGCTCAGATCCCCAGCAAGATCGCACCACCGCCTGACGTCGCCAACCAACCGTGGCGCGCCGACCATAATCATCTAATCGTCGTTCTTGCATTTCGCGGTTGTTCCCATATTTCTTCCAATTGTTCTTTCCACGAAGTTCCTACACGCAGTCCACCATCACCGCCATTAGCAACTATTACAACCTGACCGTTGTTACATAGCTGTTGTTCCTTTCTTGTATACCATCTTGTAATCTTGTTATCGGGAAGATTCTGTACTTCGAGGCATATACATAGTGGGACATTTTCTTTGGGCAGCCGTGATTTTCCCTCTTTTAGGTTTTCCACGTTAAATTCTGAGTTCTCTCGCTTCACTTTTAAATACCCAGTGTGCCGGACTAATCAACAAAGCTAAGGCATGTAAACTTTCACTCTACCGAATGGTCTTCAAGACGCAATGCTTACGTGGGAAAAGACTCTCAATCATACTTTTACTAACACCTACATCATGGCCAATAGGCAATCTCAGAATGACCCTGAGCCTCTCGCCTAACTGCCACTCAAACCAACTTGAACTGGACGCCAAGCTTCCGCCCCACTTCCCCTAATGGCATGACCTCATGAAGGCACAGAATCTCTTTAAGAACGTATGCCGAATGGAAGAGTCTCAAAATGAGATGATCCAACTTTACGAGGAACACAACAACCTCCATCACGGCAAACACACCGCCCCCAAGATCGATTATTACCGCAGAGGACAATATGCTACTCTCTTAGACAGTTCCACCACCTCCAAACCGATGTCAACTTCGACACCGCCACCCATCCATCACGCAGAAACCACCGCCAATCGATTATCGTAGCTGGCATTCTCACCTCTGACTCGCCGCCATGTTATACATGCAGAATTACACGCTGGTACGAGAAGAACTCCATCACAAAGACGAGAATCATATTTTCTCACCGCAGCTATCAAGAGTCTTCCCCGTCAAGCTATTCTTCGACATCCCATCCCCGTAGGGTTTAAGCTTCCAAGCATTGACCCTTATGATGAAGTTATCGACCCTACGAACACATCACCATTACAGACTATCATGCATATCCAACGAGCTCGACACCGCTTTGCTGTCTTTCCAAGCATCTTCAAGGGACAAGCTCGCACTTGGTTCTACTCCCTTCCAAGGGAATCCATCCAAACCTTGACGAACTCGCCAAGATTTTGTAGCTTCATTGCAAACCGGAGGATCATTAAAGATTCCTCCCATCTCCCGATTCGCAAAATGAGGGCTAATCACTTAAGGAATACTGAGGTTCTCCTTAGAAGCTCGCCAAATACCCGAGTAGACAAACTATTAAGATGAGTTTTCTTGGAGGACTGGCCCGGCCTTTTACTCATCACTAATGAGACACGGTCCGCTTCATATGCGACTTAGTTCATCGTGGAAGCAAATCTTGATGAGGCTATTACTGCCCATCGCAAATAATTTGAGCAATCCATAGGAAAACGTAAGAGTGATCTAGGAAACACAGATCAACAATCCCACCAGAAGAAGCAACAAGGCAGTCGTAATTTTCTCCCACGGCCCTCACATCAACGATTGTAATACACGCCATTGAACACATCTCGTGTTAACATCTTGATGGCCATTCGATGAAGAGACCATTAAGTGGCCACATCCACTGAAATCAACTTCAGGAAATCAGGAGCAATATTGTCACTTCCATCGAAGTCGGACATACTACGTGAGGTAAACAACTTAAAGAAGAGATTGAGAGGCTTATTCAACATGGATATTCGCATCAATTTGTGCAAAACCAACCAACTCAAGCAAACATAGCTCCAATCGGGGCAACCGTGAAAAATCATCCTAGAGCTTGGAACATGGAGGGTCTCTAAAAAGTGTTATATGTAATCCTTGGTGTATAAATATTATAGTCCTTAATTTATCCTGTTTATCTTTTCCTCTCCACCTCTTGTCTTTTGTTAACTTTCTCTAAAAATGTATCTCGTCCCTTTTGTTAAGTTATCTTGTGACAACATTGTATTATCAACATTATCAAAGTAATGAGTTTATGGCTTTCTCTTACAAGCTTGTTTCTTCTTCATTTAATCCTCCCACTTGAGAAATATACAACCCACGTTGTATCTCAATCGGGCATGATCAATCCCAAGGGGACTTGATCGGACCTCTTCCATACAGGTTAACATCATCGGGTAACACTTTGACAAACAACCTCGGATAGGTCAAAAGGTCCTTGGTGGACTTCCCACGACCTCTTCCATACAGGTTAAGCCCGAGCAAAGACTACAAACAACCTCGGATGGGTCAAAATCCTCGCCGATTCAATTCAACCTCTTCCATACGCACCATCGGTAACACCTGACAAACAACCTGGATCAAAAAATCCTCGGATTCAATTTGACCTCTTCCATACAGGTTAACGTCATCGGGTAACACTTTGACAAACAACCTCGGATAGGTCAAAAGGTCCTTGGTGGACTTCCCACGACCTCTTCCATACAGGTTAACGTCATCGAGCAAAGACTCTGACAAACAACCTCGGATGGGTCAAAATCCTCAGCGGATTCAATTCAACCTCTTCCATACAGGTTAACGTCATCGGGTAACACTTTGACAAACAACCTCGGATAGGTCAAAAGGTCCTTGGTGGACTTCCCACGACCTCTTCCATACAGGTTAACGTCATCGAGCAAAGACTCTGACAAACAACCTCGGATGGGTCAAAATCCTCACCGGATTCAATTCAACCTCTTCTCATATTAAAGTCATCGTACCTCGACAAACAACCTGGATAGGTCAAAATCCTCAACGATTCAATTGACCTCTTCCATACAGTTAACGCCATCGGGTAACACTCGACAAACAACCTCGATGGGTCAAAATCCTCGCCAGATTCAATTCAACCTCTTCCATACAGTTAACGCCATCGGTAACACCGACAAACAACCTCTGATAGGTCAAAATCCTCAACGGATTCAATCGACTTCTTCCATAGTTAACGCCATCGGTAACACTCGACAAACAACCTGATGGGTCAAAATCTCGCCGATTCTAATTCAACCTCTTCCAGTTAACGCCATCGTAACATCTCGACAAACAACCTGATAGGTCAAAATCCTCAACGGATTCAATTCGACCTCTTCCATAGTTAACGCCATCGGGTAACACTCGACAAACAACCTCGGATGTCAAAATCTGGCCGGATTCAATACAACCTCTTCCACACAGGATAACGTCATCAAGTCACACTCTAACAAACAACCTCGGATAGGTCAAAGATCTCAACTACCATCGTTTATTACTACCGCCGAATTATTGCCGTGAATTTTCTCCGGTTACTACCAACGCCGCCGCCATTCCGCTGACATCGACGCTACGCCACTGCCGACTACTGCTTCCATCTATCAGCCGCCACTCGCTGCCGCCAACCATAAGTTGGTCACCGCTGACTACTGGTTGCCGGTACGCTGGCTTATTACTACCGCTGACCATCACAAGAATTTCCGCTGGTCACCACCATCTTTCGTCTATCTGGCTGACTACCGACGCTGGGCCGCATCATCGTTGTTGCCGGCTGCAGCTGACCACCGCCGGCCTAACCGCGAGCGGTCACCGCCGGCTGACTATCAGAGCGCCATCTTCCGACTATGCCGCCGGCATCGCCAATTATCGCGAATCTCGCCGGTCACTACCATGCCGTTTATCTCCGGCCACCATCATCGAGCATCTTCGTCAGCCCCCGTCTCCGGTGATCGCCTCCAAACTCGGACGGTCCGACGAGGCCGGTAAACCGAACTAATGACGATATACCGTGGCCTTGATCACCTCCTAACCCGGACGGTCGACGGTGGAACCAATACATCGACGCGTTTGATCGCCCTAACCCGGACGGTCAACGAGGTCAAACCGGAACCACGACGTATACCGTGGGCCTTGATCGCCTCCTAACCCGGACGGTCCGACGAGGCCGGTAAACCGGAACCACGACGTATACCGTGGGCCTTGATCGCCTCCAAATAATCCTAACTCAAGAAGAAGAGGAGATGAGAAAAGTGTGCCTTTCCCTCTTACCTTAGGGGGGTTTTTATAGACCCCCATAGGGATAAAATGGTAAAAAACCCCCAAAATCAAAACCCGCCAAAGTCTCGAAGACTCTCTTGCTGGGCTGCAAGGCATCAAGACGCTCTTTTGCCCGCCTGCCAGCCCCGAGCCCGTCGTCCTCCAGGTCGGGTTCACACGTTCATCTGGCGGCTACAGAACCGCATGATATTCATGCATGGGCGCAACCGCTCATGGCGATCCACGGGCGCGAACGCTCACAGATGCGGCCCATGCCACGCTGTTGACACAGAACCAGCCATGCGCCGACCGACCGCCTCAGACGTTTCGCTGACTTCGCTCCACGCTCGCCGTTATTGCATGCATGATGCGCGTAACCGATCCGGTGGGCTAATGACCGCATGGAGGTACACCTTCGCAAGACACCACGGGCGCAGATTTCGGGCGGCGCCATGAGTCCTAAACGCCAAAAACTTCCGAAGAGTCCCAACAGTCCATAACCTCAAAATATCACCACGACCTTACATCTACTTCCATAATCATAATATTATACTTCTATGAAGATTTATTCTCCCAAAATGTATGATTCATGGACCGCAAGTTTCATTAAAGAATTTATTGTTTTCAAGTATTTGACGCATATATTTTTGAATGATCAAGATGATGCCATCCAAAAATAGGGGGGCAACTGATATGACATTCGAAATTCTCCTAGTCGAAGCATGAATCTTAAGGGCAAAGGCAAGCTGATCCCAAGTCGAAATCAATCAAGATCAAACACCTAAAACATCGTCGGAAACTTTGGAACATGAATTAAACCTCTAAATGATCATCAAATATAGAGTATTTATAGTCAAATGGCCTCAATCTAACAAGCCTAAGATCTCACAATTCCGACCTCATTTGAGCATCCAAATGTTCGAAATACATTAAATGATCAAAAGGAATCGTCCAGAGTCGTCCGATGGGGAGGAGTGGTTTGGGTTTTCCATGTATTTACAAGACTGCCACTCCTCCAATCTATAAATAGCCCCTCATTTTCCATATGAGGGGAGACTTTTGGAGGCCAAGTGAAGAAGGAGAGGAGCCCAAGCAAGAAGGAGGAGAGAGCTCAACTCAAGATCCCCGAGCAAGATCGACCACCGCCCGACGGCCGCCGGCCGCCACCCACCCTTGCCGCGTTGCCAATCACCTAATCGTTTTGCATTTCAGATGAAGTTGTTCCCCATATTTCCGTAAATTGTTCTGATTTCACCAAGTTCCTACACGCTAGCCCACATCACTGCCGCCACTAGAACTATTACAACCCGACCATTAAATATTTGCTTCCTTTCTTGTATACCCATCTTGTAATCTTGTTATCGGAAGATTCTGACTTGAGGCATATACATAGTGGAACATTTTTGCTAAAGCCAGCCCCATTTTTTTCCCTCTTTCGAGGTTTTCCACGTTAAAATTCTCTGAGTTCTCTCGCCACTCTTTAAATACCTGTGTGTGTGCTGGACTAATCAACAAAGCTAAGGCGTAAACTTTCACTCTTTCGAAAGTGGTTTTCTAGTACGCAACAAGACCCATGGAACTAATAATCTCCCCCTTTTTAATGATGACAATCCTATGTTCTAGAAAGTGTAGATGAAGAAATAAAATGACCTTGCAGCACACTTTTAAATCATATTTGCTAAAATAAAACATAAAATTCACCAATATGAAAAACAATTATGAATTCATATTTACATCAAAATTTTCTTAAGTTATTATTAAAATTTATTTTACACTTGCGTTGATTTTAATTGCTAATATTAAATTAGTATTTGCAAAAATTATATTTTTGAGTTAAATAAAAAAATATTGTTTGTTAAAATTTAATTCCAATTTATTGTAGTTGATTGTATAATCATTATGCATTGCATTTAGCATATTATATGTGCTTAAACTAAAAGCTATGGTTGCTAAAAATTATCATATATTTACTTAAATTAATTATTTACAAGAGATAACATACAATTTTGAGTGAAAAAATCATAATAAATATTGTTCATCATATACATACATGATAATAGTTAAATTTAATTTTAGTGTTTGCTGGAATTAAATTCTTCGCAACACAAAAATGAGATATGCACTTGAAAATCGATGATTCTTGCTCGGCCAAAAAAGGAGAGCTGCCCTAATTTCTGTATTTTTGTATCATTAAAATTTATACAAATACAAAAACTGCGGCGATACGAGCGAGAATCATTGAAAGTTATCAAAATAATTGTAATAAAAAATTTCATTACCTTTCCAATGATACTAAGCATGCTAAAATCGATCTGGGTCCGATATACCAAAAAAAGCTACTGAGTTTATTTAAAAAAAAATAAAAATACAGCCTTGTTAAGCGACCATTAACGTAGCTAACGCCGGCCGGGTGCCCACTAATGACTAGGCCTATTTTTAAATTTTACCTAATTAAATTAAAATTTTATTTAGGCCTAATTTAAAATTTTAGCCATTTATATATATATATATATATATATATATATATATATATATATATATATATATATATATATATATATATATATATATATATATATATATATTGTCATTGCAACATTAAAATGAAGTTGGAGAGAATTTTTTAAAGAAAAACATTTAAAAATATTAACTTCAAAATATATTTAAGATTCATTTTGAATAGATTTTAATCCGAACATTTAGATTATTTTCAAAAAAACGCATTTTTATATGATGAAAATAAGTTTTTTAATATGTTTCTATCAATATTCATATTTTTTTTATAAATTTTACATCTTTATAAACATGTCCTCAAAATTAGATGATGCTAATATAAGGAAAATATCTTATAAACATTAAAATAATATCTTATTTATTAATTTTATTGAAAAAAGTCTATATATAATTATATAAAATTATCATTTTATCTATATATTTTATGTTTTTAAAATTTTTTGAAGTAATTATCAAAATAACGTGACATATATTTCTAATATATCAAAGTTATGCTTTCAACTCAAATTTATTCGGGATAAGACCAAGTCTAATTCTGACATCAATTGTGAATAAAATAATAATTACATCAAAACAATACATAAAGAATTATATATATATATATATATATATATATATATATATATATATATATATATATATATATATATATATATATATATATATATATATATATATATATATATAAAATACAAGTATTTATCATTTTTTGAAGAAGCCCTAACTAGCCGTCCCCTGTGCTGTGGCGATTTCCTTTTCCCCTTTCTTCGTGCGGCTTCATGATCTCTCTTTCTTCTCGAAGGCCTGGTCTGATTTCGATTTCTTGAAATGCAAGCCTACTGATTATGGACTAGACATCGGCTCCCCCGTGGGGAAACCTAGCCTCCTCTCTTGCGGCTGTTAAATTTCCTGAACCCTCGGGAATCTCTAGCTCAAATCACTCCATGGCGTCTAAATCCTTCAAAGATGTTCTTAAGGTAAAAAAACAGTGAGTCACTTGAGCTTTTATCTACGTCTTTCCGGGGTGTACCCGCGATCATGTGTGCAGATTCGGTGGTGGAAAAGCTTGCTAAGCCTTTTGAATTTACACTGGTTGGTAAATTTGCACTACAACGTCCTTCTATGAAAAACATTAGATCCTTTTTTCATAGTCTTAAACTCTCTGGTGTATTTTCTATTGGATTGATTGATTCGCGACATGTTCTATTTCAGCTTTCTAATGATCTGGATTACTCCCGAGTTTTTTTCTAGATGTTCGTATTTTGTTTTAACTATCAGATGCGTTTGTTGAAATGGACACCTTTTTTCGACATTAAGGAGGAGTCTCCTATTGTTCCTATCTGGTTGTCCATTCCCAACCTTTGTGTGCATTTCTTTAATCCGAATTTCTCTTTGTTGTGGCTGGGTTGTTCGGCCGGCCTCTTCAATTGGACCAGGCGACTGCTTCTAACACTAGACCTTCTATTGCCCGGATACTTGTTGAGCTGGATATAACTAAAAAATAGCCAAAGGAAATTTCGTTAGGATCAGAAAAATATGGTTATTTACAAAAAGTGAAATTTCAAAACTTTCCTATATTTTGCTCTCATTGTAAAATTCATGTGCATGGATTTGCTGAATGTTTTGTGGTTCACCCGCACTTAAAGAAAAATACTATTGTGCCATCCAAAGCTACTACGTCTATTAAGGCTCCTTTGATTGAACCACAAAATGTTATGGCAACTAATACACCCGTACCGATATCTGACGGCCATTGCCTTGAGATTCCAATCCCCCAACCCGGTTCTACGGCCATTATTTGCAGGTTGGCATGCTTGCTAATAGCGTTCCTTCTAATGAAAATCACTTACAATGCAACAATATTGGCATTAATGTTACTAATAGCACTGATTCCCTTATTGTTGCCGATTCCCTAACTAATGCAAATATCCCTACCTCTGTTTCACCATTAACTAAAGTTCAAGTGAATGATCTTGTAGGAATGGCTCATGTGCAATATTTAGAGATAGTTTCTACTCCTGATTTACGTATTTGTATTTTGCCCACTTCTAATCCTTCTTGTGCTTCTTCTTCTAACCTTGACCTGATGCCAAATCCGACCTTACATCGTAACAATGAATTGGAAGAAGGTGAAATGGCCTATAATCCCCAGGTGCCTCTTTTCACCAAGCATTTTACTGATCATTATGACTGAGGTTATGGATATGGCCAATAATTTTAACAAAGAATAAAAAAAGAAAAACAAATCCTCTAAATCTAAATTTCCTAGCTTTGCCAGAGTTACTAGATATGGCTCCTCTTATCAAAAATAAATGGTCTCTTTCCACATTTGAAATGCGAGAGGGATTGGTTCCCTCTCTGTTCGCAACAGAATCAGTAATTTAGTTTGGACCCATAATATTTCTTCTTGGCCATTTTGGAACCCTTTATCCTACCCTCTAACATTCATTATGTTGCAAGAATGATTGGTTTTGATAATTTCTTTGCTAACTCGAGTGTAAAATTTGGATTTTCTAGAAAAGTCCTTTTATTTACATGTTATGCAAAATTTACAGTTGTCAATGTTAAAATCACCTTTGATAACTGGTGCTGCTTTGGATCCTTTGTCTATGCCTCTTGCAATAGGTATGGTTGAAGGATCCTGTGGGAAGATCTCATTAACTTCTCTTCCTCGGTCAATGCTCCCTGGTTTGTGGGTGGGGACTTTAACACGAACGAGTTGGTGGTAATGCACCTAACCTATTCTCCGTGGAGGATTTCAATAACATGATCCTGGATTGTCACCTTACCGATATTGGTTTTATTGGATCTCATTTCACTTGGAATAATCGCAGACTATGGCAAAGATTAGATAGGATTTTGTTTAATGATTTTTGGATCAATTTTTTTCCTACTACTTCTGTTGAACATCTCAGTAGAACCTTATCCTACCATTCCCCTTTGCTCATCTCTATCATGGTTAGTGCGGATACCCCCTTTTTCTCATATTCCATTTCAGTTTCAAAATATGTGACTTATGGACGATAGATTTCCGGAGGTGGTTGCTAGTAATTGGGGTAATCCTCTCCATCTTGATGATTCTATTGTAGGGATGACGAGATTATGACTTAAATTAAAAAGGCTTAAACATTGCCTCAAATGGTGGAACAAACACTGCTTCAAAAATCTTTTTACCAACATCAAAGAATTAGAATATGAGGTTATAGTTTTAGAAGATGCTTCCATTAATGACCCTTCCAAAATTGTCCTATTAAACCAAGCCAAAGATAGGTTAACATGCTACCAAGACATGGAGGAGACCTATTGGAGGCAAAAAGCTTCTTTAAAATGGATATCTGATGGAGATAGAAATACCAAATATTTTCATGCAATGGTTAAAAAGAAAAAGGCTCTCAACCAAATTAAAAAAAATTAAAACTAATGATGATAGCTGGTGTACTGATAATAAGGAGCTTGCTAATTCTGGTATCTCTTTCTTTAGTGAGCTCCTTAATAAAAATGTGAACTATGATGAGTTATCCTGGCCTGAAGTTATCCCTACAATCATTTCTGATGAAGATAACAATATGCTTACTTCGTCATTCTCTGAGTCTGAAATTGCTTCCACTTTACATAATATGAATACATATTCGGTGGCTGGCCCTGATAGCTTTATTACCTTATTTTTTCAAAAGTGCTGATATATTATCAAAGAAGATTTGATTCAAGCTGTTTTGGACTTTTTAAAAGGGAGTACTCTCCCCAAATACTTTTCTAGCACTTCCATTGTCCTAATCCCTAAAATAGATAACCCTGAACTTCGGTGCCATTTTAGGCCTATTAGTCTTTGTACCCTTTTTAATAAGCTTATCTCTAAGATTATGGCCAAAGAGACTTGTTGCTCCCAAAATTTATCTCCCCCAACCAAACTGGTTTTGTCAAAGGTCGATTTATCTTTGATAAGGTTCTGTTAGCCCAAGAAATTGTTCATGATTTAAATGCTAAGATTCATTGTGGTAACTTAATTTTTAAGCTGGACATTTTCAAAGCTTATGATAACATTGGTTGGACTTTTCTTTATAAAATTCTAACTCTTTTTGGATTTTCCAATCAATTTGTTACACTAATTAAGAATGGTATTGAGAACTCTTGGTTTTCATTACTTAAATAATGTTAGTAGGAACACTAAGTTGATAATATTAATGTAATAAAAGAAAGCAGATATTGTTTAATTATGTATCTGGTGCCATTATTCATTTACATGTTTGTACATACTATTTACAGGTTCCAGGTTCTAGTCATGGAAGCCATTATCTACATAATTAAACAATGTTGAATTTCCTTCCTTGATACTGTAATTTCTCATGGGGGAGGAGGGAGACTTCTAGCCAGCTTGATGCAATAAAACTAATCATGAATATTGCTTCTATTGTGAGAAAAATAATCTGAATCAGCGCATAAGCAAGTGAGATGAATTGTGATTGAAAGATTAAAAGAGAATGGAGACGCCTGAATTAGATGTGGATATCATCGAGGGAGATGTCCTCAATAGAGAGCAGCTTCAATTTCTGCAATTATATATCAAAAATGGTCAAAACAATTAGCCATATATTACCAGCACATGAAATTTCATATTGTTTGCATAAATATAAAACTGGGAGTGCTCATAAAAGAAATATTCAAAGACAAGACTAATGAAAGGCATTTAACGGCCGAAATGTTCATTGGGTAGGGTACCAATTTATTTTCTCATCCAACACGAGAACGACAGATTAAACTCAGGTGTTCAGCATAGTAAAGTGATAATTACACCAGGCATGATACAAAAAATTTAAACACAGAAACTACGTAAATTGATCCATTATGATCCAAATAAGCTATTTTTAAATTCAAAAAAAGTTTAATGTCGGCATTAAATTTTCATTGAAATGAGTAAAAAGCATGCAAAAACTAAGACTATGCTACCTGATTCTTTTTTCTCCATTGTGTCCTATTAAATTTCATATTCTCAGTGAACTGAATCACATATAACTAAAAAAATAAAAAAGTAGCATGGAAAAAAATTTACCACATCCCAGTAAACATATTGTTAGAGGAATTTACTCAAAGATATCCTAAACTCACCGTAATAAACTGTGCAGGATCATCAAGACTAGTTGATCCAAGAATAACTTCCCTCTTAAGTTTTGAAGTGAGTTTATGAGCTACACGAAACTGTTAAAAGCCAATTTCAAGCAAGGTGAATAAAAAATAAATTTGTACAGCTGCTGAAGACTCCACATTATGATAAATGATCACCTCAGATCGAGTGACTCCACCAATAATAAAAACAAAATTGCGTTGGCCCATCTTTTGAAAATCACTAGAGGCATACCTAAGATCAGAATCGCTGCGAAGGACCAAGTGTTAATTGACTGAAAGAATGACATGAAAATGAAAATAGTAGACTAAAAGTAGTATATCGAAGCTCAGTGTCAGCATATCAAAGTCAGTGCCACCAAAGCCCCCATTCATGAAATTAATTGCGCCGTTAGCTTGAAAACATCAAAATCTATCAATGAGAATTCGCGCTTCACGAGTCACGTGCAAATGTCGAATGATTTGAATGACGTACATATCGAGGCTGGGCGGGGCGTCACAAAATTAACTCAAATGATCTCCGATCGACACTTTATTCATTTAGAAACGTCGAAATGGTCGGGATATAAATCGCCTTAATAATCACGATCAAGCCCAATCATCAACACGCGTGTCGAGTTAGGCGGACGTAAAAAGCACCTCCGTTAATTGATGGCCATTGGCTTGGAAACTTAAAATTTATCAAGCTACTATTCAATTCGGACGAGTGCGAAAATCGGCGCGGTGGCGTGCGTGTTGAGCTAAAATGAACTCATTTGACGCGACCAATGAACATCGCTGAAAACGGACATCGTTGTTGCGTTCGGGACAATGGAATTACCTTACATTGATATATATATATATATAGACTATGTGCGTTTGCCGGCGTGAAATCCACATTAAAACATTTTAATCAATTTAAAATTTATTGAAAATCCCTAAATTACCCTCCCCTATGCTCAACTGTTCTCCCCTATTTTCGATTTGGCTGGAAATAAAATAAAATAAAATAAAGAAAAGGAAAGAAAAAAACTGGTCCCTCCCATTTTCCAGGGGTTTTCACACTCTTCCAATATTCCCACATTCTTCCTCTCTCCCCTGCATCCCTCTCTCGTAGAAAACGGAAAAACACAGCTAATTTCTCTCTCGGAATTCCCTCTCCCCTCTCACTCTCTTCCGCCGTCCCGCCGACGCAAAACCGCGCAAACGCGCTTCTCGCTCCGGCCCGCAAAACCGCCGCCGGTTGGTCCATGTCCATTAGATCTGATAACTAGACTGGTTGAGGTAAGTTGGTCCATGTCCTGTTGAATTGTTGGTATAATAACGCACATTAAGGCTGCCAAAGCATGAATGGATTTGAGTTTATGTTTAACAATAGAAGCCTCATTTATAAGAGTAATAGCAGAGAATTCATCTTAATTGGCCTGATTTACATTTCTAAGATTAGGAGAAACATCGACATTTAAGGGGGATAACAATAGAGATACCTTCATATTAATTCGAACATATGATAATTGTCTACATAATTAGAGATAATTAGTTGTTGATGTTGGACATTCATTCTGCTGGGTAAATTCTATATAGACAAGATTCAAATACCCAAAGAAGAGACAATTAGAATAGAAGCTTAACTATTTCTCATATATCACTTTTTTAATAACCTATAACTTTAGAGCTAATCCAAATAACATTTGAATGTTTTTTAGATATATCATATTTTAATAAAACCCTTGCAATCAAGTCCTCAAGATAATAACAATAGGAGAATCTTTCGACAATGAGTTTTCAAATATAGAGCATAGAGAGAAAAGTAAGTCTTTATCAAATTATAAGTGAACTTTCAAATTTGCGCTGAACTGTTTGGTACATTGGGGTTCTCTTTCATCGTTGTGTCCTGAGTTCAAAGCACACCAGGTGTGTGAATTTTCCTTAATTGGCTTAAAATGTCCCAAAAAAAAAACTTTCAAATTTAAAAATGCAATCCAAATAGGGACAATAGAAGATTCATATACTCAAAGTAATGAGCTAATTAGGTCAATTAACTAGCTCTGTAAGTCTAGATAGAGAAGAAAATTTTGAAGATAAAGAGTTGGATTGGATGACTTACAGGAATTTGTTCTTGAGGTCGATCAAATGTTCATTTGTTGTGGGCCGAAAGTAGAAGTCGGGAAGGAGCTTTGGTCTATGGAATTCGGAGGGAGAGCTCTGCCTATCGCCATGATTGTGGCGAAGTTATCGGCTTTTTCTGCCTTCCTTATGCTTTCTATGTTCAGCATTCTGCAGCTAAATTAGAACGAGAGAGTGAATGAGTGAGGGAGAGAGAGAGAGAGAGAGAGAGAGAGAGCAGAAGAAGGCTTTGCAATTTAGCAGAAGGCTTCATTTTCTTCATATAGGGAGCGGGCACCAACTCTAACGCGTTTTCTATGGCTCCTTTCAATTAACACTGGATTCATATCATTGCAACATTAAAACGAAGTTGGTGAGATTTTTTTTAAAGAAAAATACTTATCATTTTAAAAAATATTAATTTGAAAATAAAATTAATATATTTAAGATTCTTTTTGAATAGATTTTAATCCGAACATTTAAATTTTTTTCAAAAAAAAGCGTTTTATATGATGAAAATAAGTTTTATTAATATATTACTATCAATATTCATATTTATTATAAATTTTATATCTTTATAAGCATATTGTCAAAATTAGATGATACTAATATAAGAAAAATATCTTATAAACATTAAAATAATATCTTATTTATTAATTTTAGTGAAAAAGTCTATATATAATTATATAAAATTATCATTTTATCTAAATATTTTATGTTTTCAAAATAATGTAACATATATTTCTAATATATCAAAGTTATGCTTTCAACTCAAATTTATCCGGGATGAGACCAAATCTATATATATATAATAAAATAAAACCTGACAATAATCTTTTATAAGCAAAAAAAAAAAAAAACTAAGATAACTAAAATATTATAAAATATGTAAATATTCCTTCAAAGCGTTAGTAGAGATATCTCTCGGTTCCTTCCAGACCACCGAGAGGAAGTAATTAATCTATGTACACCACTTCTTTAAATTGTTATTAATTAGCAGCAGTTATAAGAATTATCTAAAACCTTTTTTTAAAAGATTTACATGCAAAGCACATAATTTTTATGTATTTACATATGCAGAATATCTAAAATTTTATATTTACATATGCGTAACACAATTTTTATATTTACTAAGATATATTTTATTTTAAGAAATTAATGATAATATTATTTTTGATATAATATTAAATATATAAATATATGAAAATTACGTACTATATATATATATATATATATATATAATACAAATAAATTTATAATTAAATATTTATCTTCATTAAAAGTCTAAGCTCAACCAAAAGAGGCTTAACTCAACGCCTTAAGTGGCATAAAATAATGGTAAGTGCGTGTATTGAATAAGAATTATACAACATAATTTTAAATAATAAATTGTTATAATAGTACCTATATTGTTAATAAAAAAAATATATTATTGATATGACATCGAAAATTCTTAGTTGAAGCGCGAATCTTGATGTCAGCAAGTTGATCCTCGGTTAACAAATTAGATCAAGCTTAAAATATCATTGGAAACTTTGGGATATCGGTTAAATCCCTCTTAAACATGGAGTGTTTATAGTCAAATCGAGCGTATTGACGATCCGATCTAACAAGCCTAAGATCTCCTAATTCCGACATCATTTGAGCATTCAAATACTTAAAATACATCAAATGATCAAAAGAATCATTTTTGAGCCATCCGACGAAGTGGAGTGGTTCGGATTTTGCATGTATTTACGGAGACGTCACTCCTTCAATCTATAAATAGCCCCTCATTCTTCATATGAGGGGAGACCCAATCAAGAGAGAGGAGAAAGCTCTAAAATCCTCCAGCGTGTCGTTAATCATCACTCGGCGGTCAGAACACCCCGTTGGTTACCACCACCACCGCCGCTGCGCCGCCATCCGATCCTTGCGTCATCAATCTCCATCGTCGTTAGTCGCGCCGACCATGCAGCCCCTCGTTTGCGGTCATCATCTTCAACCATCGTGTGGTCATCGCCACCCACCGATCCGCACTACCATCGTCGGTCAGCCATCGATCTCGACGGCCATCTTTATCTCATGACCTTTATCGTCGGGCCGACCCCGTTGTTCACCATTATTATATGACTGTTGTTGCCTAATTTTGGGATTCCCATTGTCAGCCATTCTCATATACAATTCTGCAATCCTGTATCAAAAAAACTTGAACTCCAAAATAAATACATAGTGGAAGATTTTTACTGGGCTAGGCCCCGTGGTTTTTCAGTCTTTTCTGGGTTTTTCACGTAAAAATTCTAGAGTTTTCTTATTCACTCTTTAAATACCAGTGTGTGTGCTGGATTTCACAACAAGGCTAAGACGTAAACTTTCACTCATGGTTTTCTAGCACACAATTTGCCGTCGTGAAACTGATTCCCATTATTTCATCATGCATGGTGACCAAGTTTCCCAACAAGATCAAAACCACCATCGAGGTGGAGCATTTCAAGCTTTAAGGCAGCAAAGAATGAAGATTCATCAAACGTTCCTTGATCTGCTCGGCGGGGCAACTCTTAATCTCAGAAGATCGTCCATGTTAATATGTTAAGCATCTAATCGATTACCATCCTAAGAAATAAGTCAAAGTTGGAGGATATTTCAACATTGAGAAGAGTTATAGCTTTACAAATTATGATTTTCCAATCATGCTCATGGAAAAACAAGACCAAAGTTAAGGCAACTTTGGCTACAACCACATAGATGTTTTGATTCGACCTCTTCCATACAGTTTAACGTCATCAAGTAGTACTTTGACAAACAATCTCGGATGGGTCAAAATCCTCGATTCAATTGATCTCTCTTCCATAGTTAACGCCATCGAGCAAAACTCGACATACAACCCTGGATAGATCAAAACTTCGCTACTCCACAGGTTAATGTCATCGAGCAAAGACTCGACAAACAACATAGATAGGTCAAAACTCCACACCTACTCCACACAGGTAGAAGTCAAATAACACTTTGGCTAATACCTAGGATAGGTCAAAAGGTTCTTGGTGAACTTTCCATGGCCTCTTCCACACAGGTTAACGTCATCGAGTAACACTCTGACAAATAACCTCGGATATGGCAAAAATCCTCAGCGGATTCAATTCGACCTCTTCCATACAGGTTAACGTCATTGGATAACACTCTGACAAACAACCTCGGATAGGTCAAAAATCCTCAGTGGATTCAATTCGACCTCTTCCATACAGGTTAACGTCATCGAGTCACATTCTGTCAAATAACCTCAGATAGGTCAAAATTCTCGATTCAATTCTCTTCCATACATGACGTTGGGTAACACTCGACAACCTCCGGATAAGTCAAAAATCCTCAGGGGATTCAATTCAACTTCTTCCATACAGGTTAACATCATCTAGTCACATTCTGACAAACAACCTTGGATAGGTCAAAAATCCTCAACATACTCAATTCGACCTCTTCCATACAGTTAACGTCGCCGAAGTCACACTCGACAAACAACCTCGGATAGGTTAAAAATCCTCAGCAGATTCAATTCAACCTCTTCCACACAGGTTAAAGTCATCGAGCAAAATGGGTAAACAAAATATTTGATATTCCAACACATGAAATGGTCGTCCTCTATATTGCATTCATTATCATGTCATTTAATTTGACAAATGCAGTATATCAACTCAATACTACAACAACGATTTAGTAGACCACCCACCTTAGCTAGTTTGACTCAGTTAATTTATGATTTCATAGTTTGACCCTCGATCGATCGACTAGGTTGGCCCCAGTTGCTCATAAGTCAACCTTTGACCTTTGTTGACTAAAAGTATTAGCAACCTATGTTAAATCCCAACCTCTCTTTTAGTGTAAAAATGTGATGTTTCACCCAGGCTGAAATTCGCATTACTTATACTTAATAATGTTAGTAGGGACACTAAGTTATTAATAATAATGTAATAAAAGAAAGCATATATTGTTTAATAATGTACCTGGTGCCATTGCTCATTTACATGTTTGTACATACTATTTACATGTTCCAGGTTCAGGTCATGGAAGCCATTATCTACATAATGAAACAGTGTTGAATTTCCATCCTTGATACTGTGTTTTCTAAGAAAATATTACATGCGAAGTCGGGACGTAGCTTTGCGTCCAGACTGCAATCGGGTCTCAACATGTGTCCACTAATAAAATATTATTTTTTATTTTATAACGCAGTGCGCCCGAATGTCGTTAACGCTATTCAAATCGTTCAAACAACAGGATTGAACATGTTGGACAGCATGGACACCGTTTCAGATTCTGAGGCCCTAAAAATTTAGATATTTTCATTTTTGAGCTATGTTTAGTCATACAAAAATTGTACTCAGCTTCTTAGCCAGTATTGCATTTGACCTTCCTCTAGAGTTATGCTAAATCGCGGGCATTAAAAATCGAGGTATTATATAATTTTCTCCATCTCGGAGACTCCGTGAGGTATTTCTTCTTCCATTCTTGAACTTTAGAGATTTAGGGTTTCCACATTTGTTTCGATCGTCGAATAGAAGCACATTTGAGTTCTTTAACAGAGACTATGGGGTTTTTTAGAGCTATTTTTGAAGTGTATACTCTGTACAATCATGAGTGTTCAACTTTTTTTTCAATTTTTTTTTAACTGTGGGGCTTGCCATATGTTCTGTACATGATATTGTAAGTTTGTTTGGAGATATTTTCTAAAGAATTTTGGATTTTTTGAGCTATTTTAAAGTGTACACTCGAACACTCATTAGTGTATACTCCTTTTTCAAAAAATTTTAACATGGGGCTTGCCATATATTTTGTACATGCTATTATAAGCTATGTTGGAGATCTTCTTTAAGAATTTGGAAGATTTTGAGTGTGTTTCATATGTACACTCTGACACTCATGAGTGTACACCATTATTTTCAATTTTTTTCAACTATAGGCTTGTCATATGTTTAGTACATGCTATTGTAAGCTGTTTGGAGATATTTCCTAGAGTATTTAGAATTTTTGGAGATATTTTTGAAGTGTACACTCTGTACACTCATGAGTGCACATCCATTTTTTTTAATATTTTTTAACTATGGGGCTTGTCATATGTTTTGTACATGCTATTGTAAGCTATTTGGAAATGCTTCCTAGAAAATTTGGAAGTTTTTGCAGCTATTTTTCATGTGTAGACTCTGTACACTCATGAATGTACACTCTTATTTTCAATTTTTTTATAACCATGGGGCTTGTCATATATTTAGTATATACTATTGTAAGCTATTTGGAGATATTTCCTGGAGAAGTTAGGATTTTTTGGAGTTATTTTTGAAGTATACACTCTCTAAAATTATGAGTATGCAACCCTTTTTTCAAAATTTTTAACTAAGGCTTGTCAAATATTTTGTACATGCTATTGTAAGCTATTTGAAAATATTTCCTATAGAATTTTGAACTTTTTGGATCTGTTTTTGAAGTGTACACTCTATACACTCATAAGTGTACATTCTTTTTTTCAAAAATTTTAACTGTGCGACTTGTCATATATTTTGTATATGTTATTGTAAGCTGTTTGGAGTTTAGTCCTAGAGAATTTGAAACTTTTTGGAGCTATTTTTGGAGTGTACACTCTGTACACTCATGAGTGTATACCATTATTTTCAAAAAAAAAATCAATTGTAGGTCTTGCCATATGTTTTGTACATTTTATTGTAAGCTATTTGGAGTTTAGTCCACGAGAATTTAGGAGTTTTTGAAGCTTTTTTTGAAGTGTACACTATGTACACCCTTTTTTTCAATTTTTTTCAACTATGGGCTTGCCAAATGTTTAGTACATTCTATTGTAAGTTGTTTAGAATTTAGTCCTGGAGAATTTGGGTGGATTTTTGGAGCTATTTTTGAAGTGTACACTCATGAGGGTACACCCTTTTTTTTCATTTTTTTTAACTGTGAGGTTGTAAGCTATTTGGAGATATTTTCTTGGGGTTTTGACTATTTTAAGTGTACATTCTATACACTCATTTTTCAAAATTTTTTCCAATTGTGGGGCTTGTATATTTAATGCATTCTATCATAAGCTATTTGGGTTTAGTCTTAAAGAATATGGGAGTTTTTGGAGCTATTTTTGAAGTGTACACCCTTTTTTCAATTTTTTTCAACTGTGGGGCTTGCCATTTGTTTAGTACATTCTATTGTAAGTTGTTTAGAGTTTAGTCCTAGAGAATTTGAGAGTTTTTGGAGCTATTTTTGAAGTGTACGCTCTGTACACTCATGAGTGTACACCTTTTTTTTCAATTTTTTCAACTATGGGGCTTGACATATGTTTTGATCTTATTGTAATTTGTTTAAAAATATTTCTTAGAGAATTTAGCACTTTTTAGAGTTATTTTTTATGTGTATACTTTGTATAGTCATGAGTGTAGACCCTTTTTTCTTAATTTTTGTTAACTGTGGGGCTTGCATATATTTTGTACATGCTATTGTAAGCTATTTGGAGATGCTTCATGGAGAATTTGACACTTTTTGGAGCTAATTTTTATGTGTATACTCTAAACCTCCATTCTGTAGACAATGTTCTCATTAATTCACTTTTCATTTGAAGTGTAAAATGTCTGAGAAAAGGATAACTTTCAAATACAGGCTATCCACCATTAGAGCGATATTTGATTATATTTTTGGCCGCTTTACTAATGAAGTGCTTGTCATTTTAAGAAGGCTACATGTGCATCAATTCATTAGAATGCCTACAATTCAACAAGATTTGGGTACCATAACTTCACTCATGTCCTACTGGAATATAGAAAAGCAGGTATTCTACATTGGTGTCCAATGCATTTCTTTCACCTCCAATGAAGTTGAATTAATAGTAGGGATGCCAAACAGATGGGAGAAGGTTATATGACAAAATCCCACTTTTAAGTCCAACTTAGTTGATTTTATAAATAAAATTGATAAGTTGGATCGTTAGTAACTACATCACGCTTTGCTTATACATACAATTTTACTTTCAAATATTTATTTTATATATCATAATTGTAGAATGACATCAGTTTGATCTCTATGCTATTGACATAGAGAGATTTGTTGATTATAATTGGCTTGCCATATGTTTTGTAAATGTTATTCTAAGATGTTTGGAGATGTTTCCTAAGGAATTTGCTGGTTCTTAGAGTGTACATTTTGTACACTCATGAGTGTACACCTTTTTTTTCTAATTTTTTTAACTGTGGGGCTTGCCATGTGTTTAATACATTATATTGCAAGATGTTTAGAGTTTAGTCTCGGAGAATTTGGGAATTTTGGGAGCTATTTTTGAAGTGTACACTTTGTACACTCATGAGTGTACACTTATGTGACTTGAGAAGATGTAGGTAACCCGACTTTGCCAATGAATGATTATGACTTTTTATAAATTTTTAACCTTCTAATTCTCATCTAAATTAATAAAAAAATCTAATGATCAACTCCATATCTATTTTAAATTTGACTTTAGATTAACACATTTCTTGGGCCTTCTTTTGCACATAAAATCCTTTGATTTCAAATTCTTTGAGTTACGCAATAACTAATATGATCCTTCTAAACACTGAATCTAGTTTGATGCGCATAATCACAGTATAGTTCAAATGCCTCCTTTCATTGAATAGTGAGTGCCAAGGAGTTTTTCTACAATTGGTTCATGAGAACAACTTCATCATCATCTGATTAACCTCATTCACTGACGACATTAATATGTTTTACAGTACACACAAAAAAAATTGAAAAATAGCAAAAAAAATCCCCAAATTCTCCAAGAAACATCTCCAAATAACTAACAATAGAATGTACTACACAAATGGCAAGCCTCACAGTTGAAAAATATTTTAAAAAAAAAGGTGTACACTCATGAGTGTACAAAGTGTACACTTCAAAAATAGCATCAAAAACTACCAAATTCTCAGGACTAAACTCCAAACAGCTTACAATAGAATGTAATAAACATATGGCAAGCCCCATAGTTGAAAAAAAATTAAAAAAGGTGTGTACACTCATGAGTGTAGAAAGTGTACACTCCAAAAATAACTCTAAAAAAACCCCAAATTCTTCAGAAAACATCTCCAGAAAGCTTAAAATAGTATGTACAGATCATATGATAAGCCTCACAGTTGGAAAATTTTGAAAAAAAGGGTATACACTTTAAAAATAGCTCCAAAACCCACAAATTCTAGTATCTCCAAATAAATTTATAATAATGTACTAAACACATGACAAGCCTCACAGTTAAAAAAATAGAGAAATAGGGTGTAGAATCATGAGTGTACAAAGTGTACACTTCAAAAACCATAAAATTCTTCAGGAGTAAACTCCAAACAGCTTACAATAGAATGTACTAAACATATGTCAAACCCCACAGTTAAAAAAACTTGAAAAGAGTGGTGTACACCCAAAAATAGCTCAAAATTCTCAAATTCGAGAAACATCTCCAAACAACTTTTAATAGAATGTACTAAACATATGGCCCAACATTTGAAAAAAAATAGAGAAAAAGAGTACACTCATGAGTGTACAAAACACTTCAAAAATAGCTTCAAAACTACAAATTCCCCAAGACTAAACTCCAAATAGCAATAGAATGTACTAAACATATGACAAACCCCATAGTTAAAAAAATTTGAAAAAAAGGAACTCATGAATGTACAGTGTACACTTCAAAAACAAAAAAACTCTCAAATTCTCCAAAAAATATCTAAAAAAAACTTACAATAGAATCTACTAAACACGTGGCAAGCTTCATAGTTGAAAAAAATAGAGTAAAGGGGTGTATACTTCAAAATCAAGCTTCAAAAATTACCAAATTCTCCAGAAATAAATTCCAAATATCTTACAATATAATGTACTAAACATATGACAAACGCCATAGTTGAAAAAAATTGAAAAAAAGGGTGTACACTCATGAGTGTACACTCTAACAATAGCTCCAAAAACTCTCAAATTCTCCAGAAAACATTTCCAAACAGCTTAAAATAGCATACATCATATGATAAGCCCCATAGTTGGAAAATTTTGAAAAGGAAAATGAGTATACACTCAAAATCTCCAAAATCTCCAAATTCTCAGGAAATATCTCCAAACAAATTACAATGTACTAAACACATATGGTTTGCCCCATAATTGAATAAAATTGATAAAAAGGGTGTAAAGTCATGAGTGTACAGAGTACACTTCAAAAACTACTTCAAAAATCACCAAATTTCACAGGACAAAACTCCAAACAGCTTACAATAGAATGTACTAAACATATACATTACATAGTTAAAAAAAAAAAAATACACTCATGTACAGATACACTTCAAAAATAACTCAAAACCCAAAGTCCTCTTACAAAGAACTCCAAACGCAGGTGAAATATATATTTAAAATAATTTTAAATAAGATCACTGACTATTTCAAAATAACTGTATATATAAAACGGTGTAAAAAATTTACTGATGCATTTATATTTAAGAGATCATCCGCTAAATTGGTCGCAATATCAAGGCTACTACTTTCAAATTTGTTATCCATCTTCACAGTTCTTCCCGAAATTGAAATGAGATTTTTTTTTTTTTTCTTCTCTGAGCTCAGTTCCTCTGAAAGAAATATATCATATTATGCCATAAATCTATTTATATATTGCTTTTAAACTTCTCCTCTCGCAAATTAAACCTTAGCGGTGTAATATTTTCTCCTAGCGTGGTCAGTCGAATAGCGTTAACATAATCGACCAAGTTATCGCTAAAGTAAAGAAATAATATTTTATTAGTGGACACATGTTGATATCCGGTTGAAGTCCAGACACAAAGCTACATTCGGACTCCGCACGTAATATTTTCTCATTCGTTCACACCAAATCTTGCTTTATTATCACCATATATTTGTAATGCGTTAATGTACGTGAGTTAATTAATGAAGATGAGAGGAGAATTAATCAATGATGAAGATGAAGAGTTCGATTGGTGGCTTCATGAGGCTGAATTTATGGATGAAAAGATGAAGTCGGGAATGAGTTTTGTTCTATGGAGTTTGGAGGCTATGCAATGGAGTCATTTACTTCACACTCAAACCAAATAGCTTCTTAAGAATATTATTTATCATTTTAAAAATATTACTTATTATTATTTTATTAACATTAAAGAATATTTTGTTTATTAATTTTAGTGAAGAGTGATATATATATATATATATATATATACATATATATATATATATATATATATATATATATATATAAATCATATATGTATATATTTAGTACAAAATCTTCCGATGAGATTACTGTATAGAAAGGAACAACAACTATGTAGCGGATCAAACGGATTGTTAGTGGTAGTAGATGATAGTGAACAACGGGGAACAACGACTGACGATGAAAGTCGTCATGATGGAGATCAGCATAATGACGGTAGGGAGATGTGGCTGACGGCGGCCAGTGGCGGATTTGCAGTGGTTGGCCGTGGTGGCATGATTGTTCTTGCAGGATCTTCAAGCTTTAGAGCTCTCTCCTCCCTCTTGCTTTTTCTCCCCTCATTTGAAGAATGAGGGGCTATTTATAGATTGGAGAAGTGGCGTCTCTATAAATACATGCAAAACTCATACCACTCCACTTCATCGGACGGCTCAAAATGATCCCTTTGATCATTTGATGTATTTTAAATATTTGAATGCTCAAATGAAGTAGGAATTTTAAGATCTTGAGCTTGTTAGATCCATCTCGTCGAGACACTCAATTTTTCTATAAACAAACCATGTTTGAGGGATATTTAGGGATTTAACTGATATCCCAAAGTTTCCAATGATATTTTAAGTGTTCGATCTCGACCAATTTCAACATCGGATCACTTTGCTTTTAACATCAAGATTTGTGCTTCAATTAATAAAATTTTCAGTATCATATCAGTTGCTCCTCTATTTTTGGATGACATTATCTCAATCATCCAAAAATATATATATATATAAAAATATAAATTCTTCGAAATTTGCGGTTCCATTAACCATATATTTTGAGAACGATCTTCATGAGCACAAGATTATGATCACGGGTGGCGGATGATATGCGGTATCGTGGCTCAAGATTTGATTCTGGACCTATCGGGCACTTACGGCGCCGAGCTGAGTAGCGTGCACCGTGATACCGCGTGCTCATTCATGTGCAGCGCCGCGTACGCATATGGATGGTCTGAGCTCGCCCGCCCGTGGGTGGCGAAGCGCGCGTGATTCCTTGTCGCATCGTGGCGATGGCGTGGGCGGTGAGTCACGGGATGATGGGTTGAATGCTGTGCAGCGGCGAACTTGCTGTGCGCAGCCACGCAGGTCATGCGTAGCGCGCCGTTGGTGTCTGGCGAGGCCATCGCAGGTGTCGGTTTTGCGTGGGCGGATGGTTGGTGCGCACGCGAACGCAAGCGGGAGCGTGGTTGGGTGCCCACACCGGGCCGTCTGGTGTGCAGAGCGCTGGTTGCGCCGCGTCTATGCGCGCCGAGTGCGATCCAAGACTAAGCTGCTTTTGGCGGTTTGGGGAAGTTTTTTTGAGTGGTTTTGATGATTTTTACCCTTTTGCCCCTGCAAGGGGTCTATAAAAACTCCCTAGGGCCAAGGGAGAAGGCACACTTCTTCAATGCTCTAGCATTTCTATTTTTCTTGAGTGAAGATCATTTGGACGCGATCAAGACTCATAGTTCATATGAGGCTCAGTTTTCCCTTGAAAGAGGTGTCTGACCTCGTCGGACCACCGTTTGGAGGCAATCAAGACCCGTATTTCATGAGGCTCCGTTTTCCTCGAAAGAGGTGTCAAGCGACCTCGTTGGACCCGGTTTGGAGGCGATCAAGACCGTTCTTGAGCTCATTTTCCCTCGAAAAGATGTCAATGACCTCATGGAGGCCAGTTTGGAGGCGATCAAGAGTGAGTAAGAAATTGGATTTCTTCAAACTTGATGGATGGTTCAATGATAATTGCCAAGATGGTGAGGCGATAATTAGGGCCATCATTTGAATGACTCGAAAGTTTGGCGGTAATTTGAGCATCATTGGGGAGGAATAGTTTCTCAGTCTCTCTCCCCCTTTTTATTTTTGATCTCACATGTATGCATGTCCTTTTCGTCAGAGCGTAGGCAAAAAATTCTAGCCCAAGCTGTCCATGAGCGGCAGAGTCAGAAAAGGGTATGCCCAAGTATTGGGGTCAGTGAGTAACTTTACAAAATTTTTAATTTTTTATCATTTCTCCCCATCTTTACTTATTCATTATATATTTTCGGGTGATGGCGAGGAAAACTCCCATGGCATTACGATATACCATCCCACATCGAGATAGTTTAATGGTGTTGTAGGAAATTTCATTTCCAAATGAGTTGGTGACTATTGTTGCCAAGAGGTCTCGAGCTGTTCACCTCGTCGATACTTCTTTTTAAGATGATTCTTCATCTTTGGATTCCTTTGGCTCCCAAACGATTGAGATCTTCAAAACATGTGGTGTAGCTTTGTCACAATTTTCATTTGGGTTTTAGTGGTCATCGATTGGTTTGGTTATCTTCTTGAGCGTGGTGTTACTTTGAACATCAAATACTTGTGCCAATGTGTAGATTCACATGTGATGCTCAGGGCGTGTTTTCTTATCGGCTATAAAGAATTGGATAGAATTTTGATCCATCCAAAATTGGTCAATGGATTCTCTTTGTGAAAAAATGAGTGGGGCCTCCACGAGATGAGGAAGATTGAATGACCTTCCAATCCATTGGATGGCGAGAATGACATCTAGCAACTCTTAATATTCGATGTAGGAAGCTTGCAACATGAGTTACGTCATTGGCAAATATATAGTTGAAGATAGGATGTTCAAGGTTGGCCTTTCCATCCAGGAAGGAAGATCTCATGCTCTTCTACTGAAGAGGTCAAGTAAAGGTGATGAAAGGTCTCCTCATACTCATAGGGTTCTCTCAAGAAGCATTCTGAGAATCACGATGGTAGCATATCATCTTTATAGAAAAGAAGACATGTGCTGGAATGACTATGTCAGATACCTGCGAAGAAGATGTTTGCCCCCAATTGGCCTCTAAGAATTTAGCTATTTCAACTCATGATGGGGGAGTTCATTTCTTGAAACCACACATTCCTGAAGAGGTGTTAAATCACATATGCGGGCGTCAATGGCGATGATGGGTATTACGTTGTCTTCTCCTCCTTCTTTTCTTCTTTTCCTTTGTGTAATATTTGTGATGGTTTTTTTTATAGGTAACTCAAACATTAGGGCACATGGCTCATTTGGGTGTCACTTTAGATGAGTGGAATACTGAATTTGTGAAGGTAAAATATCTACAAGGTGAGTATGAGCGAAAGATGAGTATTAAGGCCAAAGAAGTGGCGGCTTTGGAGGATCAGTTGACCGGGTGCAGAACTGAGCTAGAGAACATGTCGACTTCTCTTTCTCTCTAGTGTTAGGAGGTGGGCGCACTTATGATGAGCTAATTGAGGTGAGGATAGAGACTCGTCAGAAAGAGAAAAGACTCAAGGCACTTGCAGTGGAGAAGAGAGCTCTGGAAGAAAGTAAACATGATCATCTTTAAGAGAGCATATAATGTCATAAGCGAAGCAAATGAAATCTCCTTGAAGGCGGTGGAAGACTTTAAGAGCTCTCACGGCTTATGGTATAATCGAAGACCATGTTCATGAAGCTTCGTAATCATATTCTTGATGTTGAAGTGAAGGACTTGGAGCACCAATGTTTAGAGGAGGGCTTCATCCAGGGTTCTAAAAGAAATCGCTTAGTGCATCAAGAGCAGCTAGTGTTGAGGATCTATCTCCCAGCCAAGTGTCTAAAGACTCTTAGAGATGAAGGAGTTGAGAGTGAGTCGAGGAGCATCTCTAGTGGTGAGGAGGACATCATCAGATATGATGTAGCATCACTTGAGGATGCATTTTTTCTATGTATTGTTATTAGTGTGTATCAGAATCTTGATTCTTTCTTATATCATCATGTTAATGTTGTCAATTTTTTTAGATGATATGCTCTTATTTTATTTTTACATATCAGGGTGGTGAATATTATTCGATGGCGCTAATGATGAGGTTGAATTGAATCCGAGGATTATTGACCTATCAGGTTGTTTGTCAAAGCGTTACTTGATGGCGTTAACACATGGAAGAGGTCAGGATATCCACCAAGGACCTTTTGACCTATCAGGTATCGGTCAAAGTGTTAGATGATGTTAACTTATGGAAGAGGGTGAGAATGTCGGACCTTTTGACCTATCTGGTATTAGCCAAAGTGTTACTTGACTTCTTGTATGGAAGAGGTCCGATCAAGTCCCCTTGGGATTGATTATGCCCTGATTGAGATACAACGTGAGTTTCATATTTCTCAAGTGGGAGGATTAAATGAAGAAGAAATAAGTTTGTAAGAAAAAAGTTATAAATTCATTACTCTGATAAGTTTGTTGATACAATCATAAGACAATTTTAACACGGATATGAGTTTCAAGAGAAAATAATGACAACAATAATAAGTCTTTATCCCACTAAGTGGGGGTCGCTACATGAAGAGGAAATGACAAACGAGACAAAGTAAAAATTGCAATAATTATGGTAGAATTCGATAATATTTTGAGATTCTCAGTGTTTCAAGTTCGAGGTAAAGTTTTTTCTTATGGATCCTTGAGCTTGAATGTTCCCGACTTTATCACAGCTATAACCACATATAGGCCATCCCAAAGAGGTGAGAGTTTATTGCGTTGAGGGCCTTTGCCTGCACCTTCGAGACTTCGCAAGACCAAGTCACCGACAAATATGGGATGGGGTTTTACTCTTCTATTGAAGTGACGAGCTACCCTTTGGTGATAAGAAGCAGTCCGAAGCAGGGCCATGTCATGGGTTCTGGGGAACAAGTCCAGGTGTTGTCGGAGTTTTTCTTCATTACCATTATGATCAAATAATTGAACTCTTGGAGTTGGAATCCACAAGTATGGTGTTGAAATATTCTGTGAAACACAAGTTATATGGTGTCTCACCGGTCGGGGTCTGATGTAGTCGTAAGCCCAAAGAACATTAGAGAGCTCATCATTGACCTTCTCAAGAGTGTTTTTAGTCCTTTGAGTATAGTCATTAGTAGCTTGTTATGTCAGTTTATTTGAGGATGTTACAACCGTGTAGCGGTGAATGTGAAGATCTTTGCAAAAGGATGTAAAGACTTTTCCGATAATTGGGTTCCATTATCGGTGATGATCTTTGCAAGAAGACCAGGACATACTATATTTTTTCAAACAAATTGTTTAGCATTTGCCTCATGATTTTAGCGAGTGGTTCTTCCACCCATTTAGTGAAGTAGTGGTAAAATGATAAACTTTGTTGCCATCGAGAAAGGTCCCATGATATCAATTCCTACTAAAAGGCCCGCTTTGAATGGATGAGCTTTGTATGACATGTGAGGGAGGTTAGAGTGCAACTTACACATTTTTTGTGAACTCAAGGCATCTTGTTTCATTGTAGGCCAATAGAACCCTTGCCTTTATAATTTTAAGGGCTAGCCCTTCCTCAGGTGTTCTCCACATATCCAGTGAACCTCTCTTAATCATCCCTCCGAAGTTGAGAGGCATTTGAGGTACTGTCCAGAGAAAGCTCGTTTGTATAGTTCACCTTCAATAATAGTAAAGTTTGAAGCTTGTCTTCGGAGATGAGTTATAGAAGTTGGGTCTTCAGGAAGAGTTCCTTCTCGTAGAAAAGATAGGATGTGGTCCATCCATGAATGTTCTTTTATCTCATTAATTGCTTGAATTACCCATGACCCTTGGATACTAGAAAAATATATTTCTTCAACATGCCTTCTCTTAAATAGATCACTAGTAGAAGATGTAGCAAGCTTGGAGAGAGCGTCAGCTCGAGTATTCTTCTCTTATAGTATGTGATTGATTTGATGTGTCTTGAAATGGGAAATAAGAGACATCACCAAGTGGAGGTATTATGCCAACTGAGAATTATGTGTACTAAAGTTTCCCTCAACTTGGGAGGCAACAAGTTGAGAGTCAGTGTGGATCACTAAGTCTTGAGCTTCATGATGGTCTTAACCACTATGAGAGCCTCATATTCTCATATTATTAGTTGCAGAAATTTTAGGAAGTCATACTAAGGTATTTGGGGGGAAATAAGTAAGATTCCCACCAGCACCAATACTTCACGCTCCATCAACATAGGGGTCCATTGAGGAGATGAAAGGCATGTAGCGATAGCTCCTCAGAGTTGGGCGTTCCACATATAAAGTCAGTACTTGAGACTTTATAGCAGGGCGAGGTAGAAAATTTATATTAAACTCTCCCAATTCTACAAACCACTTGATTAACCTCCCAGATGCTTCTGGTTTCTATAGGATGACCCTTATTGGTAAATGAGTGTAAATGCTGATAGTGTGAGCTTGGAAGTATGGACGTAATTTTTGCGCTGAGAAAACTAAAGCCAGAGCCACCTTATCGGCAAGTGGATAACGACTTTCTATATCAGAGAGAATTTTGCTGACATAATAAATTGATCGTTGTATCCCATTTTATTCTCGCACTAAAATTGAGCTTATCGTATGGGAAGAGACTGTGAGATATAAGTATAGCATCTCTCCTTGAATAGGCTTGGATAGTAGGGGTGGAGATGCTAAATACTCCCTTAAATCAAAAGACATTCATCATCCATTGAAAATTATTATTTTTAGCTCCCTTTAATATTTTAAAGAATCAAGTATTTATCCCAGGAGCTAAGCGGGATAATGCAACAATTCGTCCATTCAAACATTGAACTTCTTTGATATTCTTCGGAGGAGTCATATCTTTGAGAGCTTTGATTTTCTCGGGGTTGGCCTCTATCCCACGGTGGGTTACCATGAATCCAAGAAATTTTCCTGATGTAACCCCAAAAGCACACTTGGTTGGGTTAAGTCGCATGTTGTAACGTCGAAGAAGATTAAAGCATATTTCTAAGTCAAATATATGTGATTCTTCCAAGCTTTTCACTAACATGTCATCCACATATACCTCCATTGTGCGGCCTAATAGGTCTTTAAAAACCTTATTCATAAGGCGTTGATAGGCAGCACCAGCATTTTTTAATCAAAATGGCATAACTTGATAATAGTATAAACCTTTTTATGTTTGAAATGCTGTAGCTTCTTAATCTGTTGGGTTCATTTTTATTTGGTTGTAACTAGAGTAAGCATCTAAAAAATTGAGCATTTGATGTCCAGACGTAGCATCAACCAATTGATCAATTCGAGGAAGAAGAAAATTATCTTTCGGGCAAGCCTTATTAAGGTCAGTGTAATCAATACACATTCTCCATGTTCCATTTGTTTTCTTAACCATGATAACATTTGCTAGCCATGTAGGTAATGTACTCTCATTATGAATTCTATGAGCTTGTTAACTTCTTGTTCAATAGCTTGAGATCAGTGCAAAACTCCATTTCTTTTGGATGATTGGTTTGAATGTTGGATCAATCTTGAGGAGTGCATGATTACATTGGGGTGACCCCGGTATATATGTCGGACTCCAAGCAAAGATGTCTTGATTTATGCGAAGTCATGTATTTTTCTTTGTTCATGAGCAAAGATCCCACTTACCTTGTTCATAGTGGTTGGTCATCGATAATGCAACAGAGCAAGTCTTCTATAGCTTTTCGGTACTTCTTCATCTCAAAATTAAAATCTTGATCTTGAAGGTCACATAAGGGGCATGGTTGAGCTTATGCGAGATAACATGATTGTCTTTATGTTGATTTTCCAGACCACTCAACTCCAGGGGTTGGAAATTTCATCTTAAGATGAGATAATGAAAATGCGAAAATTGATTGGAGGGCCTTCCAAAGATAGCGTTATATCTTTGAATCGACTTGACCACCATGAATTGGATTAAATGAGCCACTTGTCGAGAAATTCACCAAGGACAACGGAAGGGTGATTGTCCCTCTTCTAGCAGGCGATTATCAAACCCATATAATGGTCTGTGGGTTGGAGCTTTTCCCTAAGATGTTAAGAAAGCAATATGGAGTAAAATAAGACCTCAAAAAACTCCCATTGTCAATCAAAATTCTCTTAACATTATAGCATGGGTCACCGATCCCTGCGCTGATGACAAGTGGATCTTGATGAGGAACATGTACTCCTTCTAAGTCCGAGTCATTAAAAGTGATGGAATGATCGATGCGAGACTTCTTTAACTCACTCTTGATGGTAATGAAAACTTGATTAGATAGTATTGGTCCTCCTGCGATTGTTTCAATTTCTCCAACTATTTGATGATTATTTTATTGTTTCTATGATGATTATCCTAGTTGCCTTCCAGTTAGAGGTATGTTTATTTGAGTCGATTGATTCTTCACAAATTGACGTAGATATCCTTGCTAAATGAGCCTCTCAATTTCTTCTTTGAGTTGTTTGCATGCCTCAGTAGTATGTCCACGACTTCGATGGAAGTGACAATATTGCTCCTGATTTCCTGAATTTGGTTTCAATGGATGCAGCCACTTGATATTTTCTTCATCTCGAATAGCCATTAGGAGGTTATGAGATGTGTTGTGGCATGTATTCCTTTTAGTTATGGTTCACGTCGTTGATATGGGGGGCCATGGAGAGATCCTTTGTTGCTTCTTTTGATATTTGTGGTCGCATTCCACAGGTGCTCTTACATTTTCTGGGATTGCTCAAATTATTTGCGATGGGTAGTAAGCCTCATCGGAGATTTGTGCTTCCACGATGAAACAAGTCGACATATGAAGCGGTGTATCTCACATTAGTGATGAGTAAAAGGCCTGGGCCGGAGCCCTCAAGAAAAACTCCACTTAATAGTTGAGGTCTTCTCGGGTGAGCTTTAAGGAGAACCTCTGGAAGTATTCCATAATTGATTCACCCTCATTTTGACGAATGCTGGAGAGGTGGGAGGAATCTTTAATGATCCTCCGGTTTGCAAAGAACTGTTCCACAAAAATCTTGGCTGAGTTGTCAAAAGGTACGGATGGATCCCCTTGGAGAGTAGAACCAAGTGCGAGCTTGCCCCTTGAGTAGCGGGAAAGACGACAAGCGGTGAGGCTCATTGAATATGCATGAGTCCTATAATGATTGATGTGTTCATGTGAGTCAGTCAACCCATCATAGGAATCAATGCTTTCGAGCTTGAAACCAGAATAGGCATGAAGAATAACTAAAGGTGAGGATTCTTCATAGGGGGGAAGATGATTTCTATCTTGAAGGTGAAATTCGTCTTGCATTAAGCATCGTAATTCTGCACGTATAACATGATGAGTGGGATCAACAAGATGAGAATGTGTCAAGCTACCCGCAACAATTGGTGGATTAGCAGTCTGTTGAGCTACATGTGATGGATGAGTAGAACTAGCAGTGTCAAGGAGATCAGCATCACGGTCAGGAAGCGGAGGAACTTCATTGTTAAGGAGATCGACATTTTGACCTCTCGCGACTAACGATCGATCTTGGAGGAGGTGTGTTTGCCATGGTAATGGCCGTCATGTTCCAATCAAAAGTTGGATCATCTCATTTTGAGACTCTTCCATTCGACGGACACGATCTTCTAAAGAGATGCCTGTCGCGCCTTCACCGACAAGGTCACGTCTATTAGGGGGGAGTGAGGTAGAAGCTTGGCATCCTTGGTTCAAGGATTGATTTTGAGTGGCGGGGAGTTGGCGGGAGGCTCTGTGAGGGATTACTATTGGCCATAATCGGTGTTCACGAGTATGATTGATGGGTTCTCTTCCCACGATTAATGAAGCTTGTGCTAGAAAACCAGTTGCGGTAGAGTAAAAGTTTACGCCTTAGCCTTGTTATGAAATCCATCACACATAGGTATTTAAAGAGTGAACAAGAAAATTCTAGAATTTTTACGTGGAAAATCTGAAAAGGGAAAAAAATCAGGGGCTAGCTTCATCCACTATATACATATGAAACAAAATCTTCCCATAATGGGATTAATTGTATGAGAAACAACAAATTATGTATGGCCGGTTTATAGTTCTAGTAGATGATAGTGAACAATGAAACAGCGATGATGGTCATGATGGAGATCAGCGAAAGTGAAAGCGACCAGCGTGGGATGAGCAAAGTGCTTAATTGGCTCTCCCCTCTTTCTTTCTGAGAATGATAAATTTAAAACTCTCCTCACTTTTCTCCCCTCATGAAATGAAAATTTGATCATTTGATGTATTTTAAATATTTGAATGCTCAAATGAAGGTCTTGTGACTTAGATTGACTCGTCGAGGCTCATTTGACTATAAACACTCCATGTTTGAGAGCTATTTAGGGATTTAGCTGATATCCTAAATTTTCAATGATATTTTAACTGCTCGATCTCGACCAATTTCAACTTCGGATCATTTTGACGAATGCTGGAGAGGTGGGAGGAATCTTTAATGATCCTCCGGTTTGCAATGAACTGTTTCACAAAAATCATGGCGAGTTCGTCAAAGGTTCGGATGGATCCCTTTGGAAGAGAGTAGAACTAAGTGCGAGCTTGCCCTTAAGTATGGGAAAGACGACAAAGCGGTGTGTTAGGAGCTCGTTGAATATGCATGATAGTCTGTAATGATGATCATGTTCATGTTACATCATAGAAATCAATGTTCGGAAGCTTGAAACCCACGAGAATAGGCTCTTGAAGAATAGCTTCAGCTAAAGGTGATGGTTCTTCATAGCCACGGTGGGGGGGAAGATGATTTCTGTCTTGAAGATGAAATTCGTCTTGCATTAAGCGTCGTAATTACACGTGCATTAACATGATGAGTGGGATCAACGGGCGAATGTGTCAAGCTACCCAATATTGGTGGATTAGCACTGTTGAGGCATGTGATGGATGAGTAGAACTAGCGGTGTCAGATCGGCATCGATTAGCGAAGGAACTTCATTGTTAAGGAGATCAGCATTTTAACCTCCTCTAACGATCGATCATGGGGAGGTGTGTTTTGGTAATAAATGTGTTCCTCTCAAAAGTCGGATCATCTCATTTTGAGACTCTTCCATTTCGGAACGATCTTCTAAAGAGATCTGTCCTTTCCAAATAGTCACGTATTAGGGAGTGAAGCTTGGTGTCCTTGGTTCAAGGATTGATTTTGAGAGTGACAGGAGAGTTGAGCGGGAGGCTCCGTTGTTACGAGTATTGCCTATTGGCCGTCATATGCGTGTTCACAAATTGTGATTGATGGGTTCTCTTCCGACGTGCCAAACTATTGTCTTGAAAACTAGTTGTGGTAGAGTGAAAGTTTATACCTTGTTATGAAATCCGAACACACGTATTTAAAGAGTGAACAAGAAAACTCTAGAATTTTACATGGAAAACCTCAAGAGGGAAAATCAAGCCTAGCCTAGTAAAAAATCATTATGTATATTTGAGTACAAAATCTTTCCGATAATGGGATTACAGAATTGCATATGAGAAAGGAACAACAGCTATGTAGCGACGGTCAAGTTGTAACATTTGCTAGTGTTAGTAGATGATAGTGAATAGTGGGGAACAACGACTGACGATGAAGGCCGTCATGATGGAGATCGACGAGATTGGCGGCGCGAGATGTGCGGTGGTTGGCGTCAGTGGTGGCGATTGTGCTTGGAAGATCTTCAAGCTTTAGAGCTCTCTCCTCCCTCTTGCTTTTTCTACTCTCATACCAGGAATGAGGGGCTATTTATAGATTGGAGAAGTGGTATCTCGATAAATACATGCAAAACCCATACCACTCCACTTCATCGGACGGCTCAAAATGATCCCTTTGATCATTTGATGTATTTTAAATATTTGAATGCTCAAATGAAGTCGGAATTTTAAGATCTTGAGCTTGTTAGATTCGGCTCATCGAGACGCTCAATTTGACTATAAACACTCTATGTTTGAGGGCTATTTAGGGATTTAGCTGATATCCCAAAGTTTCCAATGATATATTAAGTGCTCGATCTTGACCAATTTCAACTTCGGATCAGTTTGCTTTTAACATCAAGATTCGCGCTTCAACTAGTAAAATTTTCAGCATCATATCAATATTAAAGACATATTCTGGATAGCTAATAAGGTCAATTAACTAAAATATTCCATAACGAATTATATATGCACCTAATTGATAATATATATGTTATGTTCCCACTCTTGTGCATTTTAATATGATCAGTCCACTAGGTGCCCGAAAGAATGACCAACCTCATATTCCGCAAGACCTGTATGCGTTGTATCATGTGTTGGCTCACTAGGCTGATCTCTTTTAGTTCCAGTCGAAACACAGAATGGCATCATGGTCATAACAGACCAAATGTATGTGAACTCTTCTCGAGTTACTGACTTTCTAAAGGATATTGATTTATTTAGAAGGCATTATAGAACAGATATGTTATAAAATATAATATAAATTACTAATAATCCATAAAAAATGCTATAAGTAAAAGTGATTAATTATAATTATATTATACAAATGACCTATCAGAGTATATATATATAATAATCATGTTGCTCTAATATATCTCAATAAATTACTACAATCCATGATTAAATTAATTAAGTGAATGTTTCCATTTTATGAAAAGCCAAACTTGAATTGTTCATGCTTACTCTCCTATTTAATATATTTTTCAAAAAGAAAAAAATATTATCATTGTGTTATCCTAATCCTTCATTTACATGTAATTCTATTTTATATAATATTAGTGCATTTGACTTGTTGATTAATAATAATAACAATGAATTTTTTTTATAGTAGAATTTTTTTAAAATAATAATAATAAATCCTATGAAGTTACATATCTAATATTTAAAATTAGATATCCTGCACTTTCTTACACCGGAAAAGGCGCATTTTATATTAATAAATAAATGATGATGATATTTTTTATGACATTGAAGAATGAGTAATAATATATATGTAAAAATTTAAATTTAAATTTAAGATAGATAAATACATAAGAATTATACATTTAATATGTATGTAAATCGCCTTTTAACTTTTTTATTTTAAAATAAATCATAATATTTTTAAAATATCCAAAAATTATTTTTAGTATTTTTAAACATAGCTATCATCATCAAAATATGTCTTATTTTAAATCAAAATATAAATAAAATAAAATTAAAACTAAAAAAGCAAAAATAAAAAACAAAATTAATCCCAAATATCCCTAAGTGTTATGTAAAGCAAAATATATTTTTGATATATATGAAACATGTAAATATAAAATTTTAAGTATTAGATATATAAATACATAAAAAGTTAATCAATGAATTCAATAGGTTTTTATTCATATAATCTAAGTTTCCTATAACTAATCTACCAATTAATTTAAAAGTTTGGTCTATGTTTCATTAATTTGTTTGGTAAATGAGATATAAATAAATATAAATTAATTGCTAAAGTCTAATGGCGTGCGAGCAGTTTAACTCATGGGATAAGTGAGAATTGAGCATTAGAATGACCAGTGAACTAATCCCGATCTAAATTACATAAAATCGGTCAGTTTAAATTTAATCATTTTAATCAGCTTTAATTATCAATCAAATAATTAAAATTTTCTTATAAAAATTATATTAAATTAAACATAATATTTTAATTTGAATATATTAAAAATAAATTGTATAAATCCTAAAAATATTTATTATTTTTAATATGAGTTTCATATATATATATATATATATCAAAAGAGTGAATATTAAGGGTATAAATCATGGAAAAAAACTGGAGAAAGATCTGATAACAGGACTGGTTGAGGTAAGTTGGTCCATGTCCTGTTGAATTGTTGGTATAATAACGCACATTAAGGCTGCCAAAGCATGAATGGATTTGAGTTTATGTTTAACAATAGAAGCCTCATTTATAAGCCTCATTTATGTTTAACAATCAGGCCTTAATTGGCCTGATTTACATTTCTAAGATTAGGAGAAACATCAACATTTAAGGAGGATGACAATAGAGATACCACATTATAGATGGAAAAGATGTTAATTCATGAAACTAAATGTAGGATATGAAGTTAAAATATATGTACTTTTATAGATAAATTCATAGAATTAATAAATATTATAATTCATAAAAGGATAATTATATATTTTCTTTTATCCTTTTTTTTTATTTTTGCCAATAACTCTTTGCATCCCATAATTTTCATTAATATATATGCTTAACAATTACAATCATTCTTCTTTTCCAAACTTAACCCAAAAAAAACATTAATAAATAGTGTAAAACACGATGACTAATTCCCAACAATTTGATACAGACCTAGTGATACAGCATGACACGCTCCACGTTGGGGATGAGGCCGAGAATTTGGGCAGTGATACGATCTGTTTATTTGGATTGGATTGGGAACAATTCGATTAGGCTCTGAAATGAGTTAGCCCTGGCTCAGTGAGTCACTCTTTCTGAGTGGTATGAACCCGGCTGGGTTGAGTTGCTCTGAGGGTCCTATCGGGTGAGATCTGCACCGTAGATTAGCGCTTTAACTGATTGGATGCTAGCACTCGGATCGTGTGTTTGTTGAGCTGGGAATTGAGCCGTTAGATCTGTTGCTTCTTTCTGTGCTCTTGGATCTGTGTTTCTACAGCGCTTTCTGTCTTTAATCTGCTGTCGTCTGATAATTGAGTGGATTACAGGTGTTACCTTCGGCGCGGTGTGATCTGCGAATGTGATCTGAACCCTTGGTATTAGCTGCGGTGGCTGTATCTGGGCCGTGGAATGAGGGTTCTAGATGATACTAACCTTAATTCTCTTTTTTGGTTTGTTTTGTTTTATTTGAAATGTCAAGAACTCCCAGAGGAAGAGGCTGGTAGATCGGAGGAAACCGAGGTTTCTGATGAAGCGGGGTTTCGTTGAAGAAAACCAAGAGGAAGATATGCAGGAGGAAGAGACGAAGGAGGCTGAAGAAAGATAAGTTTCCTTTCTGAAATTCTTGATTACCCTCTATTTGGCTTTTGATCTCTATTTATACTTTTTCTCACTCTCCCAATGGTTCGATCTGTTGAGTTTACTAAGTGGATCCACGGTTCTTTGCGCTACGTTGAGGTTGTATTACATTTATCGATGTGGCCACTGCTTGCTTGATGACTTGTTTCTTGATCTCTGGCTCTGTCGTTGTAGTATGTTTATTAAGTCAGGCTTTTGTTGAAGTATCTTGATTATGCTTCCTGAGGGCCTTCTGTAATGCTTACTGTGCAGGTTTCTACTGATAATGCTATCCTTTCTGGTCCTGTCATACATTGCTATTACTTGCTCGTTGTTAGCAGTAATATGAATGTTGTCTTTCGTGGTATTACGTAATTAATATGTTCAGTTGAATGTAATAATCTTTGTTGTTGCTGTAACAGTCCTTCCTTTAAATGTTCTAAGTCTTCTTGTTATTATAATGTTTGTTAATTTGGCTAAAAATTGTGTCTGAAGGAGTCCTTCATGTTAAGCTGTGAAGTCCTTTAGCCAATTAGGTTGTTTTCTTTCTCTTTTGCTTCTGATATTACTAGGGGAATAAAGATTCATATCATTACTCTCCTCCTCACACTGACCTTGCCCTCAAGGTCACCATTAAGACAGCCCTTTTAGATTCACATATCTTAAGATCCTCACTTTATAGCAATCCTTTCCCCTGAACTTCTCTGTATTGCCTTTGTAATGTGGCTGTATTGTTGACTATCTTCTTTGGAAATTCTTTGTAGCCATTTATTTGATATTGGGAAGCTTGCTGTGCCTCAATCTTTGGTTATAATTGTGGCATTTCTTATTTGCACTATGCCTGATGGGCTTTATAGAATTGGCTATATCCAATTATCTTCTCTAATTGATGGTCGAGTATTGAGAACTATTTAGACTATTTTATAATTAGACAATTATATGTATCTTAACAGGATTGAATGGCATATTTGAAGCTTGGTGTTAATATTTCTTCTTGTACCCATTGGTTTATTGATTATCATGTTGCAGTTGATGTTTAGTCATCATTGTGCTATTAATGCAAATAACTTGGACTTACAGATATGCCCTCATGGTACTCTCATCACAATTGAAGCATAAGCCTCTTCTTTTTTAAATCTTCTATTTGAGTTCTTGTTAAATTAGAGTTAATATTTGCTCTTTATGTTTGTTGAGTGGCATTTGTGGGAGGTTTGTAAGGTAGTTGGAGATATTATTTCTTTACTAAGTGTCTTATTCTATTTCTATGCATTGTTTCATCGAACAATCATCTTCCATTAGCTTGGCCAATTGAAATGCCTTTGCAGGAAGAAGGTTGTGCTCTTACTTCCCTTTTAATTTCTCTAAGCCGATTCAAAGCGACTTTGTAGCAATTCATGTGGAATGTCCAAATTTGGTTAGCTAGGTCTTCAAATTCATTATAAAATTGTTGCAATGTGGTTTACTGTTGAAGCTTAGCTAGTTCTCCTCTTAAATCTCTGTAGAGGGAAGGGCCAAATCTTTGCATAATTTGTTCTTTGAACTGTGGCCAAGAATACACTTGTTTATTTACTTGCATCCATTAATACCCATCAAGTAGGTCCATCCATGTGAGGATATTAAAATTTTTGATCCTCCGAGGAGTTATAATCGAAAAAAGCTCTGCTTTTAATCCTCTAGGGTCTTCTCCATTAAATCAGGCATATCTATTTTAAGAGGTATTGACATGGGTGTGTGTGTATGTGGTATGTTTGGAGAATAGGATTCAAGGGGATGCATCACATACATTGAGGTTGTTTTTCCACATTTTCTATGGCAGTCAATCTTCTTGATATTTCAGTTAATACCATAGTGACTGAGGTCATTTGCTCTTCTATTTTGTTTATTCTGATAAAACATTCTTCTAATATTTTTGATATGTTTCTTGTTCCTTCTGCCATTTTCTGAGTGTTGTCGTCAACAAGAGCACCAATGATACGATCTATTTATTTGGATTGGATTGGGAACAATTCGATTAGGCTCTGAAATGAGTTATAGCACTCGGTGAGTCACTCCCAGTGGTATGAACGGTGAGTTGAGTTCTGAGTCTATCGGATGATCCCTTTAACTATAGCCCGTTGGATACTGGATCGTGTGTTTGTTGGTAGAATTGAGCCGTTAGATCTTTGCTTCTTTGTGCTCTTGGATCTGTGTTTCTCTGCTTTCTCTTTAATCCGTCGATAATGAGTGGATTACATGTCACCCTATGTGATCAGAATGTGATAACCCTTGAATTAGTCGGTGCTTCACGTGGAATGAGGGTTCTAGATGATACTAACCAATTCTCTTTTTTGGTTTATTTTGTTTATTTGTTGGTGTCAAGAACTCCAGAGGAAGAGGCGGGATTGGAGGAGAAATTTCTCATGAAGCGGGGTTTCCATTAAAGAAAACCAAGAGGAAGATATGCAGGAGGAAGAGACGAAGAAGGAGGCTGAAGAAAGATAAGTTTCCTTTCTGAAATTCTTGATTACCCCTCTATTTGGCTTTTGATCTCTATTTATACTTTTTCTCACTCTCCCTATGGTTCGATCTGTTGAGTTTACTAAGTGGATCCGGTTCTTCTTTACATTGAAGTTGTTATTCTTATATCGATGTACTTGCTTGCTTGATGACTTGTTTCTTGATCTCTCGGCTCCGTTGTAGTATGTTTATTAAGTCGCTTGAAATCTTGATTATGCTTCACGAGGGCCTTCTAATGCTTTGTGCGGTTTCTATGATAATGCTATCCTTTCGTGGTCTGTCATACTTGCTATTACTTCTGTGAAAAATTGTTAATATTGGCTCAGAATATGAATGTTGTCTTTCTCATTAATTAATATGTTAGGTTGAATGTAATAATCTGTTGTTGTTATGATCCTTCCTTTAAATGTTCTAAGTCTTCTTGTTATTATAATGTTTGTTAATTTGGCTAAAAGCGTATGCAAGGTCCTTCATGTTGTGAAGTCCTTTAGCCAATTAAATTTCTTTCTTTTCTCTTTTGCTTGATATTACGGAATAAAGATTCATATCGGCGACTTCAAAGGCATGGAGATGCATCGTGGTGCAGAATATGAGGTGCGTGATGCTCGACTTCTGCCCCATTCTTTTATGGCCACGCTAACCCGGAACTCGAGACCATCACCTTTTGCCTCGTGTTTGAAGGTTCCATGAAAGTCTTGTGAGGATTCTCTGAGGAGCTCTTCGTTCCACACCGAATACCACATTCTTATGATTTGCTCCTTTGTATACATGCGTTAATATACGAGTTGATTCATGAAGGCGAGAGGAGAATTAATCAATTATGAAGATAAAAGTTGGATTGGATGACTTACAGAGAATTTGTTCTTGAGGTCGACCAAATGTTATTTGTTGTGGGCCAAAGTAGAAGTCGGGGAAGGAGCTTTTGTCTATGGAAAGGGAGAGCTCACTATCGCCATGATTGTATTATCGCTCGCCTTCTTATGCTTTCTATGTTCTCGCTAAATTAGAAGAGAGTGAATGAGTGAGGGAAAGAGAGAGAGAGAGAGAGAGAGAGAGAGAGCAGAAATTTTCAATTTAGCAGAAGGCTTCATTTTCTTCATATATGGGCACCAACTCTAACGTGTTTTCTATCCTTTCAATTAACACTAGATTCATATCATTGCAACATTAAAACGTTGGTGAGATTTTTAAAGAAAATACTTATCAATTTAAAAATATTAATTTGAAAATAAAATTAATATATTTAAGATTCTTTTGAATAGATTTTAATCGAACATTTAAATTTTGTTTCAAAAAAAAAGCGTTTTATATGATGAAAATAAGTTTTATTAATATATTACTATCAATATTCATATTTATTATAAATTTTATATCTTTATAAGCATATTGTCAAAATTAGATGATACTAATATAAGAAAAATATCTTATAAACATTAAAATAATATCTTATTTATTAATTTTAATGAAAAAAGTCTATATATAATTATATAAAATTATCATTTTATCTAAATATTTTATGTTTTCAAAATAAAGTAACATATATTTCTAATATATCAAAGTTATGTTTTCAACTCAAATTTATTCGGGATGAGACCAAATCTAATTATATATATATATAATAAAATAAAACCTGACAATAATCTTTTAATATTATTTTTGATATAATATTAAATATATAAATATATGAAAATTACGTACTATATATATATATATATATATATATTATATATATATATATATATATATATATATATATATATATATAAAACAAATAAATTTATATTTAAATATTTATCTTCATTAAAAGTCTAAACTCAACCAAAAGAGGCTTAACTCAACGCCTTAAGTGGCATAAAATAATAGTAAGTGCGTGTATTGAATAAGAATTATACAACATAATTTTAAATAATAAAATTATATAGTCTATTCAAGGAGATGTATATCTTAAATTAGGGTAATTTCAAAATTTGGTCTTCTAATGTGAAGTTGTTTTGTTCTTCTAATCACTTTAAATGAGTTTATTCTAGAGGTGTAAATGTATTGAGTTAAACACAAGTCATCCTTGGCTTGAACTTGAGCTTGAACTTGAACTTGATTTGAGTTTGAGCTTACTTAGCATGAAAAGAGATAAAATATTTTTTTATTCAAGCAATTTTATTATAAAAATGACAAAAATTTAAGAAATTAGAAAATAATCAATTAAAAATTACTTGATATATTACAATGAAATATATATATATATATATATATATATATATATATATATATATATATATATATATATATATATATATATATGTATAATCTTAATGGTGTAGAATTGATTTTATCATATATTACCTATCAAAACCACTAAATTATTAAAAAAACAATTAAATTATTACTCTAATAATCTAATTATATTGATGGATAATATAAAATATATAGTTAATGATTTGTATAAAAAATAAGTTCCATCTAATAAATAAAAGAAGTCCATGTCATAATAAATTATTTTATTTTGTTTTACTTTCCATGTTTTGACCAAAAAAGAAAAAAAAAATTGAGTAAAGAATTGATAAACAGTTAACAAGAAAATATTTTACTTTGAAATCTCCGATTTGACCACCAATAATAAAAGCCTATTTATAAAATCAATATGAAATAGAAAGAGGGGATTGGTGAACCACACAATTAATATATTTTAAACATTTTTTTAATAATAATTACTATTAATTTAATATTTTATATATTTTTAACATAACTAATTTATCCTCACAATTAGACAATTGTATAATAATAGAAATATTTTATTTATTAAGTTTACCAAAATTAAATTTATCATTTAATTTATATCAAAATATTAAATAGTTGAATAGATAAAAATAGTTGATTATTTATAGTAATTTGTAGCAAATAAGAATTAAAAAATTTTTCAGTTATAAAAAATATTTTTGATTTTTAATTAACATGACCAAAACTAAAATGTTGAATTTTTTTTTTTAATTTGCTATAATAAAATATACTATAAATAAAAAATATGCATGAAAAATTAGCATAATTTTCATCTATTTAGCGTTATTTTTTTAATATGAAATATAATGAAATTTTTATATAACTTTTTATAGCATTATAATTTCTAGAATTATTCAAGGAAATATTCTTTATTTTATTCAAATATGATTTTAAAGGCAAAGTAATTACACTTGAAGAGATCATAAGGACATGAAAAAACAAACTCCTAAAACCACAAAATATAAAAAACCAACACCAAACAGAAGATAAAGGCAAAACAAAAGAGTGAATATATATAGGGACATTTAGTAGTACTTCCTTCCCCATTTATATTTAACATATCATGGAAAAGATCTAGAGAAAGATCTAGTGGAATGAGGATAACATAAATTTTCTCTTTACCTCTCTACAATGCTTGGTAATATTAAAGAGTAGAATTTAGATTTTTCTCTCGAGTATCTCCATTAGATCTATTAACTGAGTGGCAAGATAAGTTGATCAATGTCTATTAAGTGGCTAATGTTGTAATGCACATAAGGATGCTCAAGCATGAATAGATTTGAGTATATTTTATCAATATCGCCTAATTCATAAGTGTAATAGCAATCATCTAAATTGTCGGATTTATTTTTCTAAGATTAGAGAAGCATCAATATTTAAGGAGGAGATAATTGAGATGCCTCCATACTTCGGACATATGATATAATATCTATCAATAGAAAAAAATATCTTTGAATAGAGATAATAGGTTCTTGATGTTGGACATTCTTCCTTACAAATTTTCTACAAACATGAATAGAAGCTTTGCTTTTTTTTCAAATATCACTTTTTGCTAATAACCCTTAACTTGAGAGACAAACCAAATAAATTTTAATTATTTTTGGATATATCATATTTTACTAAAACCCATGGAATCAAAGTTTTCATGACAATAGCACTAAGTGGATCCAAATAAGTGAACCTTCAATTTTAAAATTGCAGTTTAAATAGAATCAATAGAAGATTCAAATGAATATTCAAAGTTAATATATCATTTAAGAAGTTCCATAAAAGAATCACCAACTAATACACACACACACACACACAAATATATGTATTTATGCATACATATATATTCACACATACAAAAAAATCTAAAAGATTATGTTTTGGATGAAACAATCGAGATAAAGAATTGATTGAAGAGAAGGTTTGCTAATCAAGAATTTCCCGATCAATGATAATTTGAAATGATCCAACAATCTAAAAAGCACAACATTAAGAATAATTAGAGAAGCTTTACTTAAGCATTATTTTATTTGGTGGGAAACATTAACTCAAGATCCTAGTTGGCGCTCTAGCGTTCGGCTCCGTGTTTTCCTTGCTTCCGACTGCAATCAACCGTTGTTCTTCCGCGATTTGGTATCGATCTCTCCCCTGTTCTAGTTGGTAATGTAAACCGCCTCTCTTCGGATGGCGGAAATGGCTTTTCAGCGCTTGTCGGACAAAACGCACCCGTGCTCGATCCATACCTACCATGATAAATCTTTCAAGGATGCTCTCTCGGGTAAATCCGTTCCCCTACTGCTTCGGTTAAACTAATGTCTCGATTTGTGGTATGCCGCAATAATGTGTTGGTCGATGTGGAAATTCTTGCTAAGCCATTTGAATTCGTTGGTGGGTAAATTCAACTTGAAATTTAGAAAATATCTCTTTTTTTCATAGTGGCTCACGGGCACTTTTTTACGTGGGATTGATCGATCAGCTAATTCAATTATCAAATGATTTGGATTATTCAAGAGTTTTTGCACGTCGTTCTTATTTCATTTTTAACTGCCAAATGCGACTTCTTAAGTGGACACCTAGTTTTGATATTAAAGAGGAATCACCAATTGTTCCTATTTGGCTCGCTTTGCCCAATATGCATACACTTTGTTCGCAGGTTTTGTTCTTTGTGGGGCTATCTTTGGGCGCCTCTTCAAATTGATCAAGCTACTAGTAAGATCTCTCGGTAGCTGGATACTTGTTGAAGTTGATATAACTAAAAAACAGAAAAGATTGGATCGAAAAATGGGTTATAATCAAAAGGTTGAATTTGAAAACTTTCCCTCTTTTACGTACCTGCAAAATTCATGGGCATGAACACAGTTGTTTTATCTTACATCCACATCTCAAAAAAAAACAATCTTCCTATTCCTACTATTTGGTGACTAAGGAACAACCAACTAAAATGACATATGTGCCAAAAGCTAACCAAAATAATCATCCTCCACAAAATCACACTTTACCTAGAATTGCAAAGGAGGCTAATCAGGTGTTGAACAATGACATTGATGACACAGTTGGTTTTGGGAACTTAGAAAATATGCCTACTACTATTCCCATTGGTAACATGCAGGCCCTTACAACTAATGACCCAAAACAAAGAAATTTTGATGAAATTAGGCTTGGGAACATCACCTCGACTGTAAATCTTAGTTTGGATCAACAAAATAAAATAAAACAAACCATTAATCTAGAAAAGAAGATGAAACTATTCCTACATCCCCTAACACTTTGAATGGCCAAAATGATAGCATAACTAATCGGTCATTCTCTCGATATGGAAGAAGGGAAATTAACCATTCCTTTGCTTAATAATGAAACTTTGGATCACACTAACTACTCTTTTTTAGACGGAGATACCTTGGACACCGACAGACCCTTTCAAACTGTTATAAACAAAAAAAAATCATTCAAATCCAAAACAACTCTAAAATGCAACTGTGAATCACAAGATCTTCATCAACCTACACCAATAATTTCCTTTCTCCTCATTCTCATCCAATCAATTTTCCATTCCAACAATTATGATTAATTTCATCATTTGGAACATTCGTGGTATTGGGACTACTAGTTCGTCGCGTTAGAAGCCTCTTAGCATTCATAATATATCTCTCCTTACTATCCGAACCACTTATCCACTCTTCTAAGATGGCACCCTAGAACACTAGGTTTCCTAATTTTTCTCACAACATTAATAACAAAATTTGGTTGTTTTGGAATAATTCTATATCATCAATATCCTTGACAACCAACAATTGATTAATGCTCAGATTTCTGTGGGTGTTTTCACCGTGATGTGCTCTTTTATTTATGCATCTTGTAATAAAGCCGGTAGGAACATTCTATGGAATAACTTAAGATCTTTAGCTTCCTCTATCACTCAACCCTGGATGGTTGGCGGAGATTTCAACACCATCCTCTCTACGAAAGAAGGGGTCATCTAATATTAATTCAATGGAAGATTTCGCTAATATGATTCTGGACTATAACCTTACTGATATAGGGTTCTCAGGTTCCAACTACACGTGGAACAATTCTAGACTTTGGCAACGTCTCGATCGTATCCTTGTTAACCACCTTTGGATTGATCAATGGCCTAATACCTCAGTAGAACATTGTCTGATCACGCTCCTCTTTTGATCAATCCTTTACTTCAATACGCACCCCTTTCGTTTCCAAAATATGTGGTTGCAACATAATGACTTTATGTCATTGTTTCAATAACTAACCCGCCTGTTCATCGATAACTCCATTAAAGGCATGATCCGTTTTGGCTTAAACTTAAAAGATTAAAACAAACTCTGAACTGGTGGAATAAACATCATTTTAAAAACATTTTTGCAAATCTTAAAACTATGGAAGATCTTGTTTGCTCTCTTGAAGAAGCTGCTGTTTCAGACCCTAATAAAAATGATGAACTCAACAAAGCTAGAGATAACTTGATTAAATATCAAAACATGGAGGAAACTTATTGGTGGCAAAAAGCTGCTACTAAACATATTGCTGATGGCGACAAAAACACAAAATATTTCCACGCTCTTTTCAACAAAAGAAAAGTTATAAACTCGATTAAGAAAATTAAAACAATAATGATAATTGGATATCGGACAAAATGATATTAAAGACTTGGTTATCCATCATTTCCAAAATTTGTTAAACAACAACATTAACATGGAACCTATTGCTAACCCTCATCTGATTCCCTCAAAATTACTTCTGACCAAAACATCTCTCTTTGTAGGTGTCGGATTAAATTAGTAATGTTCTCCAAAGCATGAATTGATTCGATTCTCGGCGGGATGGTTACACTACTATATTCTTCCAAATGTTGGTCCATTATTAAGTCTGATTTAATTGAAGTCGTTATTGACTTTTTCAATGGCAACCCCCTTCCTAGATTCTTTTCTAGCACCTCCATAATACTTATCCCTAAAAACAACCATCCATAAACATGGAATGACTTTAGACCGATTAGTCTATGCACCTTTTTTAACAAGCTAATATCCAAAATAATCAACCCATTATCAACCCTCTGTTGCATTATCTCCAAATCAAAGGTTTCATTAAAGGGAGAACCATAGTAATATCCTTTTAGCATAAGAAATGATTCATGATATTGATGTTCCTATTAGGTAACATTGCTTTCAAACTGGACATTTCTAAAGCCTTTGACAATCTCTCTTGGGAATTCCTCGTTTTTATACTCCAACTTTTCGGATTCTCAAATGAATTTATTCGTATCATTAAAAACTGTATCACTAATGTTTGGTTCTCGGTTATCGTTAATGGAGAATCGGTTTCTTCACTTCTAAACAGCTTACAAGGAGATCCATTATCGCCATTACTTTTATTATAGTAGATTATTTATCCAGAGCACGAGCGATCTTTTCTATAATAAGCCAAGTATGATTTACAAAACTCAAGGTGGATTTCCCATTACTCATCTTTGCTTTCTTGATGATTTTATCATTTTAATGCTTCTATACCACGTCAAAACCATTATGAAATTCTTTAAAAAATTTGGCAAAAGCGGTCTCCTCCTTAACAAAATAAATGTTGCTTCATAACCGCTAATAAAATCAACAATAATAGGATTAATCGGATAACGGATCACTAACTTTCATCAACATCATCTTTGATCAATTATGTAGGTACTCCTCTTTTCAAAGGACATAAAGATCTTACCTTTTACGATTTAATCCACAAAATATCCAACCGTATCTCCTCTTGGGAATATCATTTTCTATCCTTTGGAGGGAGGTTAACTCGATTAAGAGTACCCTTAATTGATGCCTCTTTATCTTATTCAAACTATCGTTCCAACCAATTTTTGTATTAATAGAAATGAGAGGCTAATTAATAAATTTTTTTGGGGGTCTAATACCTCTTCCTCAAAAATACACTGGTCCTCTTGGCACAAAATTTGTGGCATCTCTGAGGAAGGTGGTCTGGACTACAAATCTATCAAAGACATCATCAACACATTCTCTTATAAACTTTGGTGGAATTTTAGAAGCAATAATAGCCTTTGGGCTAACTTCATGACAAACAAATATTGCCTATCTAAGCACCCATTGAACTGCTCTTATAAAACTAACGCTTCTCCTATTTGGAAAAGACTTTGTAATATCAAATGGGCGGAATCTTTAATTTTGGGGCATTAACTCGCAACTCTTTCTTCGGCAAGATAAGCGGCTTGGAAATAACTCTTTTGATGAATTAATTTCCTCATGTTCTATTGATACCATCAAAGTCAAATCTTTCTGGAATAATAATAAATGGAACTTTTCCAGGCTCATTGATTATATCCCTTCATCCTTTTTAGACAAACTCAATAACATAAACATTACTTCCAATAAAAAAAGACCAGATTCTTTTTAAACTCTCTCACAATGGCGAATTCAGTTTTAAAAATGTTTGGCTTATGATCAAAGAACCTCGGGATTATTCCAAAGTGTATGCTCGACTTTGGCATAATAATATTCCCACCTCATATTCCATACTCACTTGGCGTATCTTAAAAAGCTTTATCCCTATTGATTTCTTGATGTGGGGTAAAGGTTTTTATCTCCCATCAAAATGTCATTGTTGCTCCCATATTGAAAATGTAAATCACCAATTGAGGAGATTGCATCTAAACTTTGGATTTGCGATAATCTTTTCTCCATTGACAAATATAACTCGCTTTCTATTTATCAACTCCTCGAGATATACTTTGAAAACAATATAAAGGTCATATTAAAATTATTCTTTGCGATCATTATTCTCGGTTCATTTGGATGGCTAGAAATGATGCTAAGCATAATGATATTTCTATGAATCATTCCAAAATAATTGCCAAAACTAAATTCAAAATCCATCTATTTAAAGCCAACCTTATTAAATATAAACACTTAAAAGGGTGTAAATTTGTCGCCTCTAAATTGGGTTTGCATTTGCACACACCTCTAATCAAGCCAAAATACTTTATTGGGCCAAACCACATGATAACGTTATCAAAATTAACACCGATGGAGTATCCCCTAATGCTTCGGTTGTGGTGGCATCTTTAGAAATTTCAAGGGTGATGTTCTCATGGCCTTTGCTAATCCTATTATTACTAACTCGGTTCCTTTTTTCGAACTTATGGCGGTGTATAATGCTCTTAACATTGCATTCTAAAGGTTGGCTTAATATCGCTTGAAGTGGATGCCTTACTAATTAATCTCGCAATCAAAAAATGGCAATGTGGAATTATATTATTTAATCAAGCAAACTAAAATTGCTCAATCAATTTTGTTACAAAATCACTCATATATGGAGGGAAGGAAATGCTTGTGTCGATTACCTTTAGAACTAGATTGAATGAGCCCACTAATTTTGATAACCATTCTATTCCTAAACACTTACAAGGATTGGTTAACGGGAGTTTGCCTTACATTAGATCATGACATTTTTAGTAGACTTTGCATCTTGTCTTCATATTTTTTACGAATGCACCCTATCGCTTTATGTTATTGTTGATCTAGATTTGGTCCCCATTAAGCATTGTTGCCTCTTTTCATTCAGAAGATCTGCTGGGTTGTTGGCCCTGGCTCTGAATATCTCGATTTATGGAAACTTTTTATGTTTGATGTTATCGTCTGGCGGGGAATATCATTGTTCCACAGGTTAATTTTGATCTGGATTAACCTGTGGCACCTATCTCGCTTCTTGGAAATGCTACTCTAAACAATTTTTTGGATAATTTTTTTGGGTTGTTTGTTACAGGATGCATTATGTTAGGCCTTGTAGCCTTTTTCACTGAAAGATTTATGGATTATTTTTCCCCTACTTTCATCATGCATTGGTTTCTTTGTTTTCTAATCCCACATTTGGAAAAGTTTCCTTTGGTGAGTAATTGTTATCGGTTCGCTTGTGGATGCAATTCTTCTTTGGTGATTATGGTGCTTATATTGTCCTTTTATCTCGATTTCGATATGAATTATCTGGAAAATTTTTTTTTCGCTTATGGCTCTGAATCTTGGAGCTGCAGATCTAAACAATTTTCTTGGAAACTTGTGGGCTGCGTTCCTACTAATATGTTCATATGGGAATTGCGCTCTCATTTGTTGGGTTTATACTTTGGTTAGTTGTTACATTTGGCATATTACCTATCGCTTTTGTCACGCATGATTCTTTGGGTTGAGTTGGGCTTTCATTTTTTTTACTTATGGTACAAATCCCTTGGATCTAAACATTTTTTTTGAAACTTATGGTCGTTCTTGCTGAATATTCATATGGGAATTGCTCTAAGTTTAGGTTTATACTTTGGTTAGTTGTTACATTTGGCTGTGCATATATTAACTTGTCGCATTTTGTCACCATGATTCTTTGGGTTAAATTGAGCTTTCATTTCTTTAATATGTTGGTTATCGCCTTCTCATCTTTCCGTTGGAAAAGCGTCTCGTGAATATCTCTTCCCCTTTCTTGCTTGTGGTTGACGATCCATCGGTGATTATGATATTCTCATTACTAACGTTCTCTTATCGTTCGTTTCATGTGAATTACCTATATGGCACCCCTGAATGCTGCTATTGGTATTGCTGCTCTAAATGCAATTACTAGATGCATATTTTGGATGTTTGTATTTCATACCCTGTGCTAAAATACAATGCTTTACTTTACCACTGCTATCCCATGGTCATTTATAAGGGGAGGGTTTCCTGGGACTTTTTTACGATATATTCTATTGGATGATGTTAATCTCGAGATGAGCTTGATTAGGATTGCAGTTATAAAGCTCACTCTATCAACAATTGGATGTTGCCTTCTCTGTTTGTTGGCTATGATGGCGGTGGCGATCTCACTTTCTATTGGTTGGTAGTAGCTCTGTGATGTAACCCTTCAGTTGGATGCTCATACCGCATCCCCATTAGGATGTGATTGAGCGAGCCTTTTCTATCACATTTCCTTAATATCATTCTCACTTTATGGTGTTTTCCTCCACTTATTGTCGGCATTACCTTAGCTATATCTTTTCGCTCTCTTATTGTTTTGCGGGTTTGCTCAGTTCTATTTTACTTTTAATTGTTTTAATGCTTTCTTTGGATTTTGGATGTATTTAGATTGGGATTTTTCTCCTTAGGTTGATTGTAGCTCTTTGAGCGATGGTTACGAGTGTAATCCCTTTTAAGGATCTTGTAACCTTATTTTTGTGGCAATAAAATACCCTCGTATCATGGGGTTTCCTTAAGAAAATCAAAAAAAAAAAAAAAAAAAAAAAGAAGCTTTACATTGCCGAGAGGGGAAGTTGACTGAGGGAAAAGATGTGGAGGGAAGCATCCTGCCTCACCACATACAAAAGAAGAGCAGATCACCTATCAAGGACACGAGCAAAGGAGCCTCTAGAAAGTGATTATCAATGAGCTAATGAATTGAGTGTCGGTTGAATCTGGAGAAAAAAATTAAGTGGATAAGATCATTAACCTTTGAATGGGTATATATATTTGAAGATCGATCATTTAAATGATGTACGTTCTCTCTCTTGAACTTACTTGATCACAAAGACTTATTTGTGTTCATCAACTCATCAACCTTTAAGCCAAGCCATCCATCATTAACTGAGAAGAAGAGATGAATACAGCTTTAGACAAGAATATTTTCTTTTACCCTTTTTATATTTTTGCCAATAACTCTTTGCATCTCATAATTTTAATTAACATATATGCTTAACAATTACAGTCATTCTTCTTTTCCACACTAATTAGCAATATTTTATATTTTGTATGCACTAAAATTATATAAATGACATTAAATGTTCCAAAACTCATTAAATGCAATATCTATTCTTTTATACAATAAATAGTTCACTTTTAGTTCATTTTTATATGCTTGCCTAAATTTGTGATTAGAATAAGATCAATAGTTACAGTTACAATTTAGTCATTAGTAATATCTCATATAAGAAAAATTAGCAACAGTTATAAGAATTATATAAAAATTTTTTATTATTTTTTTAAAAGATTTATATGCAAAGCACACAATACTCATAGTTCTCCTTTAATTCATATTTCTTTAGAAGCTATTATAGAAAAATCTATAGAACACAACTCAAGTTACTAATAATCCATCAAAGAATGCTATAAGTGGAAGTCATTAATCATATTTATATTATACAAATGACTTATTTATACCAAAATATTTATATATGATAACCATTGTTGCTCTAATATATCTCAATAAATTACAACAATCCATGATTATAAAAAATGACACCTACAATCAACCAAAGTATAGACACAAAAAATATATATACTAGTCTTTTCTCAATTAGAGTCTTATCATTACATGAAAATAAAATATATGAAATTATACTACATTGGGCAATAAGCCTAGTATGTTACATTAACTTATTAACTAAATCCATTGCACTTCCATGTTATAATAAACCTTGAACGATAGTTTAATGGGTTTCACATTCATGCTAATTAAATCCAATGAAATTTCTAATGTAATATAAAGCGTCATTAATAAATTATTATTTTTAGTTGAGATTAATTGACTTTTAGTTAACTAATTAAGTCAAAAGTCTAATCAATAATATACAAACTCAAAGGAATGGTCAAGCATACAATTCTCTGGGATTTTTGGATTTTCACTGTTCTTATTATTAAATAAATTAAGTTGAATCTTTCCATTTTATAAAAATAAAAATAATAATAATATTAACTCCTTTCATGCTTATGATAAAGTTTCAAGAGATATTCTTTGGAGAGTTCTAGAATAGAAAGGAGTTAATATTGGTTATATTCAAGTCATTACGGATATGTATACTAGTCTGTCTAAACACAAGGAGGATTGACAAAATATTTTCCCATTTCAACTGGATTACATCAAGGATCGCTTTAAGCCCTTATCTTTTTTTGCTTTAGTTATGGATGTTTTTTTCTAGGCATTTAGGAAGATGTACCTTGGTGTATGCTTTTTTGATGACATTCTTCTTGTTGATAAGACTAAAGAGGGAGTCAAGAGAAACTTGAATTATGGAGGTCAACATTAGAGTCTAAAGGTTTTCATTCAAGTAGATCTAAAACTGAATATATGGAGAAGTTCTAGTAGTAGTGTTGTGACATTAGGTGAACAAGTCATTAATAAGAGTGCATTGATATTTAGGCTCTATTGTTCAAAATGATGGTGAAATAGATGGAGATGTTATTAGTAGAATTCAAGTTGGATGGTTGAAGTGGAGGAATGCATCTGGCTTGTTGTGTGATAGAAAAGTTCCACTTAAACTTTAGGAAAAATTTTATAAAATGGTGGTAAGATCTACAATGACTTATGGTGCAGAATGTTGGCCAATAAAAGAGAAGCATAAGACTAAGTTAAGTGTTACAGAGATGAGGATGCTCAGGTGGATGAGTGGCTTTACTCTTATAGATAAAATGCAAAAATGATGTTAGAAAAAGTTGGAGTATCATATAAGATTAGAGAGTCTCCTTAGATGGTTTAGCCACAAAAAAGCATCGACAATGAATTAGGAGAGTAGATGCATTAGATTTGCCTTATGTTAAGAAAGGTAGAGGTAGACCTAAAAAGACTTGGTTAAGATGTATAAAAAATAACCTTAGTATACTTGAATTAAATGAGAATTTGACACATAATATGACACAATGGAGACGAAAGATTCATATAGCTGACCCCACTTAGTGGGATAAAGGCTTGTTGTTGTTGTTGTTGTTGTATGGTGTACGCCAACCTATTCCTTCATTTACAAGTAATTTTACTTTATATAATATTAGTGCATGTGCCTAAACTTGATTAATAATAATAACAATGAATTCATCCTATTGTTTAATTGATTTTACAAACCAAACAATTTTTATGGATTTGTTAGAAATTTATTTTTTCTAAAACTTTCTTATGCCTGAAAAGGTATATTTTATTTTATGAAAATGAGTGATGATATTATTTTTATGTGATATTGAAGAATATGATATTATATATGTAAAATGTTAAATTTTAAATATTAGATATGTAAATACATAAGAATTGTCTAATATGTGTGTAATTCACCTCTTTTTATTTTTCTATATATTTTAAAACTTTTAAAATAAATCATAATATTTTTAAAACAGTCAAAAATTATTTCAAGTCTTTTTAAACATAACTACAGCCATCAAAATATGTCTTATTTTAAATCAAAACATAGATAAAATTAAATTGAAGCTAAAAAATTCAAAATAAAAAAACAAAAATAACTCCTAAGTGTAATTAAAATAAAATATATCTTTTCATGCATATAAGATATGTAATTATAAAAAAATTAAATATATAAATACATAAAAATTATATGATGTATATATAATTCTTCTTTAAATAACCGATCAAAAACCGCATTAATTCGATGAAAAAAATGTCTTGTTTGCATTTCAACATGTTCTTATTGAAAATAATCAAAATGAAAGAATTAAGAAAACATAACTATAATTAATCAAAGAATTCAATAGTTTTATATATATATATATATATATATAATAAACAAACTCCTAAACTTCCTATAATTAATCTACCAACTAATTTAAAAATTTGGTCTAAGTTTAACTAAACTTTTTGTTTGGTAAATGAGATATTGTTTAATAATGTACCTAGTGCCATTGCTCATTTACATGTTTGTACATACTATTTACAGGTTCCAGGTTCAGGTCATGGAGGCCATTATCTACATAATGAAATAGTGTTGAATTTCCATCCTTGATACTGTGTTTTCTGAGAAAATATTACATGCGAGTCGATATAGCTTGTCCGACTCAATCGGTCTCAACATGTGTCCACTAATAAAATATTATTTTTATTTTATAACATAGCAACGCGCTGTCGTTAATGCTATTGGATCGTCAAACAACGAGATTTAACATGTTGGCGTGGACACCTTTCGGTCGAGGCCCTAAAATTTAGATATTTTCTTTTTGAGCTATGTTTAGTGCAAAATTGTACTCAACTTCCTCAGATTGCATCGACCTACCTCAGTTCTCTAAATCCCGAGCATTAAAAATCGAGGTATTATATCATTTTCTCCATCTTGACTCGTGAGGTATTTCTTCTTCCATTCTTGAACTTTAGAGATATAGGTTTCCACATTTGTTTCATTCAATAGAGCACGAGTTCTTTAAGAGAGACTATGGGGTTTTAGAGATATTTTGAAGTGTATACTCATGCATCATGAGTGTACAACTTTTTTTCAATTTTTTTTTTTCGTCTTGCCATATGTTTTATGATATTGTAAGCTTTGAGATATTTTCTAAAAAAATTTTGAATTTTTTTAGCTATTTTGAAGTATACACTCTGACACTCATGAGTGTATACTCTTTCAAAAAAAATTTAACGTCTTTCCATATGTTTTGTACATGTTATTATAAGCTATTTGGAGATGCTTCTTTAAGAATTTGGGAGATTTTGGTGTTGTGTTTCATATGTACACTATGTACCCTCATGAGTGTACACCATTATTTTTAATTTTTTTCAACTATGGGATTGTCATATGTTTAGTACATCTTATTATATTTGGAGATATTTCTAGAATATTTGAGTTGAGATATTTTGGTATTTTTACTATACTCATGAGTGCATCCATTCTTTCAATATTTTTTAACTATGGGGCTTGTCATATATTTTGTACATGCTATTGTAAGCTATTTGGAAATGCTTCCTTGAAAATTTGGAAGTTTTTGCAACTATTTTAGCCATTTACACACACATATATATATATATATATATATATATATATATATATATATATATATATATATATATATATATATATATATATATATATATATATATATATTGTCATTGCAACATTAAAATGAAGTTGGTTAGAATTTTTTAAAGAAAAATACTTATCATTTTAAAAAATATTAACTTCAAAATATATTTAAGATTCATTTTGAATAGATTTTAATCCGAACATTTAGATTTTTTTCAAAAAAAAAAACAGCGTTTTTATATGATGAAAATAAGTTTTTAATATGTTTCTATCAATATTCATATTTTTTTTATAAATTTTACATCTTTATAAACATGTCGTCAAAATTAGATGATGCTAATATAAGAAAAATATCTTATAAACATTAAAATAATATCTTATTTGTTAATTTTAGTGAAAAATGTCTATATATAATTATATAAAATTATCATTTTATCTATATATTTTATGTTTTTAAAATTTTTTTGAAGTAATTATCAAAATAACGTGACATATATTTCTAATATATCAAAGTTATGCTTTCAACTCAAATTTATTCGGGATAAGAGTCTAATTCTGACATCAATTGTGAATAAAATAATAATTACATCAAAACAATACATAAAGAATTATATATATATATATATATATATATATATATATATATATATATATATATATATATATATATATATATATATATATATATATATATAATACAAGTATTTATCATTTTTTGAAGAAACTAGCGTCCTGTGTGGCGATTTCCTTTTCCCCTTTCTTATGCTTCATGATCTCTTTTTCTTCTAAGGCCTGATTTGATTTCTTGAAATGCAAGCCTCTTGATTATGGACTAGACATGGCTCCGTGAACTAGCCTCCTCTCTTGCGGCTGTTAAATTTCCTGAACCCTCAGGAATCTCTAGCTCAAAACTCCATGGCGCAAAAGATGTTCTTGCGGCAAAAAAACATGAGTCACTTGAGCTTTTTTATCTCGTCTTTCCGGTGTACTGCGATCATGTGTTTCTGGTGGAAAAAGCTTTAAGCCTTTTGAATTTACACGTTGGTAATACGCTCCTTCTATGAAAAACATTAGATCCTTTTTTCATAGTCTTAAACTCTCTGGTGTATTTTCTGTTGGATTGATTGATTCGCGACATGTTCTATTTCAGCTTTCTAATGATCTGGATTACTCCCGAGTTTTTTTCTAGATGTTCGTATTTTGTTTTTAACTATCAGATGCGTTTGTTGAAATAGACACCTTTTTTCGACATTAAGGAGGAGTCTCCTATTGTTCCTATCTGGTTGTCCATTCCCAACCTTTGTGTGCATTTCTTTAATCATGAATTTCTCTTTGTTGTGTTTGGGTTGTTGGTACTCTTCAATTGGACCAGGCGACTGCTTCTAACACTAGACCTTCTATTGCCCTGATACTTGTTGAGCTGGATATAACTAAAAAATAACCTAAGGAAATTTGGTTAGGATCAGAAAAATATGGTTATTTACAAAAAGTGAAATTTCAAAACTTTCCTATATTTTGCTCTCATTGTAAAATTCATGTGCATGGATTTGCTGAATGTTTTGTGGTTCACCCGCACTTAAAAAAATACTATTGTGCCATCCAAAGCTACTCGTCTATTAAGGCTCCTTTGATTGAACCACAAAATGTTATGTGGCTAATACACCGTAGATATCGGCGGCCATTGCCATTCCAATCCCCAACCCATTCTGGCTACATTTGACCATTTGCAGGTTGGCATGCTTGCTAATAATGGCTTCCTTCTAATGAAAATCACTTACAATGCAACAATATTGGCATTAATGTTACTAATAGCAGCTCTGATTCCCTTATTGTTGCTGATTCCCTAACTAATGCAAAAATCCCTACCTCTGTTTCACCATTAACTAAAGTTCAAGTGAATGATCTTGTAGGAATGGCTCATGTGCAATATTTAGAGATAGTTTCTCGATTCGTGTTGTATTTTGCCCACTTCTAATCCTTCTTGTTCTTCTTCTAACCTTGACTGCCAAATCCGACCTTACGTAAATGAATTGGAAGAAGGTGAAATGGCCTATAATCCCCAGGTGCCTCTTTTCACCAAGCATTTTACTGATCATTATTTATGTGACGGTGAGGTTATGGATATGGCCAATAATTTTTAAACAGCAATAAAAAAAGAAATACAAATCCTCTAAATCTAAATTTCCTAGCTTTGCCAGAGTTACTAGATATGGCTCCTCTTATCAAAAATAAATTGTCTCTTTCCACATTTGGAATGCGAGAGGATTGGTTCCTCTCGTTATGAGTCGATTTAGTTTGGACCCATAATATTTCTTCTTGGCCATTTTGGAACCCTTTATCCTACCTCTAACATTCATTATGTTGCAAGAATGATTGGTTTTGATAATTTCTTTTGCTAACTCGAGTGTAAAATTTGGATTTTCTAGAAAAGTCCTTTTATTTTACATGCAAAATTTACACCAGTTGTCAATGTTAAAATCACCTTTGATACGGTCGCTTTGGATCCTTTGTTCATGCCTCTTGCAAGGTATGGTTGAAGGATCACGTGGAAGATCTCATTAACTTCTCTTCCTCGGTCAATGCTCCGGTTTGTGGGTGGGGACTTTAACGAAACGAGTTGGTGGTAATGCACCTAACCTATTCTCCATGGAGGATTTCAATAACATGATCCTGGATTGTCACCTTACCGATATTGGTTTTATTGGATCTCATTTCACTTGGAATAATCACAGACTATGGCAAAGATTAGATAGGATTCTGTTTAATGATTTATGGATCAATTTTTTTCCTACTACTTACATGAACATCTCTAGAACCTTATCCACCATTCCCCTTTGCTCATCTCTATCATGGTTAGTGCGGATACCCCCTTTTTCTCATATTCCATTTCAGTTTCAAAATATGTGACTTATGGACGATAGATTTCCGGAGGTGATTGCTAGTAATTGGGGTAATCCTCTCCATCTTGATGATTCTATTGTAGGGATGATGAGATTATGACTTAAATTAAAAAGGCTTAAACATTGCCTCAAATGGTGGAACAAACACTGCTTCAAAAATCTTTTTACCAACATCAAAGAATTAGAATATGAGGTTATAGTTTTAGAAGATGCTTCCATTAATGACCCTTCCAAAATTGTCCTATTAAACCAAGCCAAAGATAGGTTAACATGCTACTAAGACATGAAGGAGACCTATTGGAGGCAAAAAGCTTCTTTAAAATGGATATCTGATGGAGATAGAAATATCAAATATTTTCATGCAATGGTTAAAAGGAAAAAGGCTCTCAACCACATTAAAAAAAAATTAAAACTAATGATGATAGCTGGTGTACTGATAATAAGGAGCTTGCTGATTCTGGTATCTCTTTCTTTATTGAGCTCCTTAATAAAAATATGAACTATGATGAGTTATCTGCTCAAGTTATCCTACAATCATTTCTGATGAAGATAACAATATGCTTACTTCGTCATTCTCTGAGTCTGAAATTGCTTCAACTTTACATAATATGAATACATATTATTGTGGTACGATAGCTTTATTACCTTATTTTTTCAAAAGTGCTGATATATTATCAAAGAAGATTTGATTCAAGCTGTTTTGGACTTTTTAAAAGGGAGTACTCTCCCCAAATACTTTTCTAGCACTTCCATTGTCCTAATCCCTAAAATAGATAACCCTGAACTTTGGAGCCATTTTAGGCCTATTAGTCTTTGTACCCTTTTTAATAAGCTTATCTCTAAGATTATGGCCAAAAGACTAAGCAGTTTGCTCCCAAAATTTATCTCCCCCAACCAAACTGGTTTTGTCAAAGGTCGATTTATCTTTGATAAGGTTCTGTTAGCCCAAGAAATTGTTCATGATTTAAATGCTAAGATTCATTGTGGTAACCTAATTTTTAAGCTGGACATTTTCAAAGCTTATGATAACATTGGTTGGACTTTTCTTTATAAAATTCTAACTCTTTTTGGATTTTCCAATCAATTTGTTACACTAATTAAGAATGGTATTGAGAACTCTTGATTTTCATTACTTAAATAATGTTAGTAGGACACTAAGTTGATAATATTAATGTAATAAAAGAAAGCAGATATTGTTTAATTATGTATCTGGTGCCATTATTCATTTACATGTTTGTACATACTATTTACAGGTTCCAGGTTCTAGTCATGGAAGCCATTATCTACATAATTAAACAATGTTGAATTTCCTTCCTTGATACTGTATTTCTCATGGGGAGGAGGGAGACTTCTAGCCAGCTTGATGCAATAAAACTAATCATGAATATTGCTTCTATTGTGAGAAAAATAATCTGAATCAGCGCATAAGCAAGTGAGATGAATTGTGATTGAAAGATTAAAAGAGAATGGAGACGCCTGAATTAGATGTGGATATCATCGAGGGAGATGTCCTCAATAGAGAGGAGCTTCAATTTCTGCAATTATATATCAAAAATGGTCAAAACAATTAGCCATATATTACCAGCACATGAAATTTCATATTGTTTGCATAAATATAAAACTGGGAGTGCTCATAAAAGAAATATTCAAAGACAAGACTAATGAAAGGCATTTAACGGCCGAAATGTTCATTGGGTAGGGTACCAATTTATTTTCTCATCCAACACGAGAACGAGAGATTAAACTCAGGTGTTCAGCATAGTAAAGTGATAATTACACCAGGCATGATACAAAAAATTTAAACACAGAAACTACGTAAATTGATCCATTATGATCCAAATAAGCTATTTTTAAATTCAAATAAAGTTTAATGTCGGCATTAAATTTTCATTGAAATGAGTAAAAAGCATGCAAAAACTAAGACTATGCTACCTGATTCTTTTTCTCCATTGTGTCCTATTAAATTTCATATTCTCAGTGAACTGAATCACATATAACTAAAAAAATAAAAAAGTAGCATGGAAAAAAATTTACCACATCCCAGTAAACATATTGTTAGAGGAATTTACTCAAAGATATCCTAAACTCACCGTAATAAACTGTGCAGGATCATCAAGACTAGTTGATCCAAGAATAACTTCCTCTTAAGTTTTGAAGTGAGTTTATGAGCTACACGAAACTGTTAAAAGCCAATTTCAAGCAAGGTGAATAAAAAATAAATTTGTACAGCTGCTGAAGACTCACATTATGATAAATGATCACCTCAGATCGAGTGACTCCACCAATAATAAAACAAAATTGCGTTGGCCCATCTTTTGAAAATCACTAGAGGCATACCTAAGATCAGAATCGCTGCGAAGGACCAAGTGTTAATTGACTGAAAGAATGACATGAAAATGAAAATAGTAGACTAAAAAAGTATATCGGCTCAAGTCGCCACACTTTACAGCGTATCAAAGTCGAGGAGGTGCCAGCCTTACCCCCATTCATGAAATTAATTGCGTTAGCTTGAAAACATCAAAATCTATCAAATGAGCCAACACTCAATTCGTGTGCAATGCGAATGTCGAATGATTTGAAGTGACGATATATCGAGAATAAAATGGACGGACGTCGCCAAAATTAACTCAAATGATCTCCTCCGACGACTTTGCCATTACATTTAGAGCGTCGAAATGGGTGATATAAATACGACTTAATAATCACCGATCGCTTCATCGTCACGCATGATATCGAAGTTAGGGCGCGGCGTAAGTCAAACGCTCGTTATTGAAATTGATGGCGCCATTGGCTTGGAAACTTAAAAATTTATCAAGCTTAAATGCGAAAATGAAGCGGTCAGCGGTGGCGTGCATGTTGTGAAATGAACTCAATTTGTGACTTGAAATAAATGACCTCCGTCCGCGACGTCGTTGTTGACGTTTTTGAATATATATATATATATATATATATATATATATATATATATATATATATATGTGCGTTTGCGGTAAATCCACATTAAAACATTTTAATCAATTTAAAATTTATTGAAAATCCCTAAATTACCCTCCCCTATGCTCAACTGTTCTCCCCTATTTTCGATTTGGCTGGAAATAAAAAAAAAAAAAAAGAAAAGAAAAGAAAAACTGGTCCCTCCCATTTTCCAGGGTTTTCACACTCTTCCAATATTCCCACATTCTTCCTCTCTCCCCCGCATCCCTCTCTCGTCGAAAACGGAAAAACACAGGTAATTTCTCTCTCGGAATTCCCTCTCCCCTCTCACTCTCTTCCGCCGTCTGCCGACGCAAAACTGCGCAAACGCGCTTCTCGCTCCGGCCCGCAAAACCGCCGTCGGTTGGTCCATGTCCATTAGATCTGATAACTAGACTCGTTGAGGTAAGTTGGTCCATGTCCTGTTGAATTGTTGGTATAATAACGCACATTAAGGCTGCCAAAGCATGAATGGATTTGAGTTTATGTTTAACAATAGAAGCCTCATTTATAAGAGTAATAGCAGAGAATTCATCTTAATTGGCCTGATTTACATTTCTAAGATTAGGAGAAACATCGACATTTAAGGGGGATAACAATAGAGATACCTTCATATTAATTCGAACATATGATAATTGTCTACATAATTAGAGATAATTAGTTGTTGATGTTGGACATTCATTCTGCTGGGTAAATTCTATATAGACAAGATTCAAATACCCAAAGAAGAGACAATTAGAATAGAAGCTTAACTATTTCTCATATATCACTTTTTGCCAATAACCTATAACTTTAGAGCTAATCCAAATAACATTTGAATGTTTTTTAGATATATCATATTTTAATAAAACCCTTGCAATCGAAGTCCTCAAGATAATAACAATAGGAGAATCTTTCGACAATGAGTTTTCAAATATAGAGCATAGAGAGAAAAGTAAGTCTTTATCAAATTATAAGTGAACTTTCAAATTTGCGCTGAACTGTTTGGTACACTGGTTGGGGGTTCTCTTTCATCGTTGTGTCCTGAGTTCAAAGCGCACCAGGTGTGTGAATTTTCCTTAATTGGCTTAAAATGTCCCAAAAAAAAACTTTCAAATTTAAAAATGCAATCCAAATAGGGACAATAGAAGATTCATATACTCAAAGTAATGAGCTAATTAGGTCAATTAACTAGCTCTGTAAGTCTAGATAGAGAAGAAAATTTTGAAGATAAAGAGTTGGATTGGATGACTTACAGAGGCGGCGGAATTTGTTCTTGAGGTCGATCAAATGTTCGCTGTTGTGGACGCGAAAGTAGAAGTCGGGGAAGGAGCTTTGGTCTATGGAATTGAGGGAGAGCTCTATATCATATGATTGTGGAGTTATCTGCCTTCCTTATGCTTTCTATGTTCAGCATTCTGCAGCTAAATTAGAAGAGAGAGTGAATGAGTGAGAGAGAGAGAGAGAGAGAGAGCAGAAGAAGGCTTTGCAATTTAGCAGAAGGCTTCATTTTCTTCATATAGAGCGGGCACCAACTCTAACGTTTTCTATGGCTCCTTTCAATTAACACTGGATTCATATCATTGCAACATTAAAACGAAGTTGGTGAGATTTTTTTTAAAGAAAATACTTTTCATTTTAAATAATATTAATTTGAAAATAAAATTAATATATTTAAGATTCTTTTTAAATAGATTTTAATCCGAACATTTAAATTTTTTTTCAAAAAAAAAGCGTTTTATATGATGAAAATAAGTTTTATTAATATATTACTATCAATATTCATATTTATTATAAATTTTATATCTTTATAAGCATATTGTCAAAATTAGATGATACTAATATAAGAAAAATATCTTATAAACATTAAAATAATATCTTATTTATTAATTTTAGTGAAAAAAGTCTATATATAATTATATAAAATTATCATTTTATCTAAATATTTTATGTTTTCAAAATAATGTAACATATATTTCTAATATATCAAAGTTATGCTTTCAACTCAAATTTATCCGGGATGAGACCAAATCTATATATATATAATAAAATAAAACCTGACAATAATCTTTTATAAGCAAAAAAAAAAAAAAGCTAAGATAACTAAAAATATTATAAAATATGTAAATATTCCTTCAAAGCGTTAGTAGAGATATCTCTCGGTTCCTTCCAGACCACCGAGAGGAAGTAATTAATCTATGTACACCACTTCTTTAAATTGTTATTAATTAGCAGCAGTTATAAGAATTATCTAAAACCTTTTTTTAAAAGATTTACATGCAAAGCACATAATTTTTTATGTATGCAGAATATCTAAAATTTTATATTTACATATGCGTAACACAATTTTATATTTACTAAGATATATTTTATTTTAAGAAATTAATGATAATATTATTTTTGATATAATATTAAATATATAAATATATGAAAATTACGTACTATATATATATATATATAATACAAATAAATTTTTAATTAAATATTTATCTTCATTAAAAGTCTAAGCTCAACCAAAAGAGGCTTAACGCCTTAAGTGGCATAAAATAATGGTAAGTGCGTGTATTGAATAAGAATTATACAACATAATTTTAAATAATAAATTGTTATAATAGTACCTATATTGTTAATAAAAAAATATATTATTGATATGACACTTAAAATTCTACTAGTTGAAGCACGAATCTTGATGTCAAAAGCAAGTTGATCCTCCGGTTAACTAGTGGTCAACTTAAAATATCATTGGAAACTTTGGGATATCAGTTAAATCCCTAAACAGCTCTTAAACATGGAGTGTTTATAGTCAAATCGAGCGTATTGACGAGCCGGATCTAACAAGCCTAAGATCTCCTAATTCCGACATCATTTGAGCATTCAAATACTTAAAATACATCAAATGATCAAAGAATCATTTTTTGAGCCATCGGCGAAATTAGTGGTTCGATTTTGCATGTATTCAGACGTCACTCCAATCTATAAATAGCCCCTCATTCTTCATATGAGGGGAGGCCCAATCAAGAGAGAGGAGAAAGCTCTAAAATCCTCCAGGCGTAATCGTGTCATCACTCGACGGTCACCGAACACCCCCGTTGGTTACCAACCACCACCGTCGGCCGCTGCCGTCAACCGCCACCGCTGATCCTTGCCGTCATCAATCTCCATCGTCGGTTCGCCCGACCCTGCCGCCGACCTCGTTGCGGTCGCCGTCTTCAACCATCGCGTCGTCATCATCGCCACCCGACACCAGATCCGCCGTCACTACCATTCGGTCAGCATCGATCCTCGGCGGCCATCTTCCGGTCACCATCCCGACCTTATCGTCGACGACCCGTTGTTCACCATTATTATATGATTGTTGTTTATTTTGGGATTCCCATTGTCGCCATTCTCATATACAATTCGCAATCACATCAAAAACTTGAACTCAAAATAAATACATAGTGGAAGATTTTCTTGGGCTCCGTGGTTTTCGATCTTTTCTAGGTTTTTCACGTAAAAATTCTAGAGTTTTCTTATTCACTCTTTAAATACCAGTGTGTGTGCTGGATTTCACAACAAGGCTAAGACGTAAACTTTCACTCTACCGCAACTGGTTTTCTAGCACACAAGTTTGGCGCCGTCTGTGAGAAACTGATTCCCATTATTTCATCATGCATGGTGACCAAGTTTCCCAACAAGATCAAAACCACCATCGAGGTGGAGCATTTCAAGCTTTTAAGGAGCGCAAGCAAAGAATGAAGAATCATCAAACTTCGTTCCTCTGTCGAACATTGGGGGGCAACTCTTAATCTCAGAAGATCGTCCATGTTAATATGTTAAGCATCTAATCGATTACCATCCTAAGAAATAAGTCAAAGTTGGAGGATATTTCAACATTGAGAAGAGTTATAGCTTTACAAATTATGATTTTCCAATCATGCTCATGGAAAAACAAGACCAAAGTTAAGGAGCAACTTTGGCTACAACCACAAATAGATGTTTTGATTCGACCTCTTCCATACAGTTTAACGTCATCAAGTAGTACTTTGACAAACAATCTCGGATGGGTCAAAAATCCTCAGCAGATTCAATTCGATCTCTTCCATACAGGTTAACGTCATCGAGCAAAAACTCTGACATACAACCTCGGATAGATCAAAACTTCGCACCTACTCCACACAGGTTAATGTCATCGAGCAAAGACTCTGACAAACAACATAGGATAGGTCAAAACTCCGCACCTACTCCACACAGGTAAGAAGTCAAATAAAACTTTGGATAATACCTAGGATAGGTCAAAAGGTCCTTGGTGGACTTCCCACGGCCTCTTCCACACAGGTTAACATCATCGAGTAACACTCTGACAAAGAACCTCGGATATGGCAAAAATCCTCAGTGGATTCAATTCGACCTCTTCCATATAGGTTAACGTCATTGGATAACACTCTGACAAACAACCTCGGATAGGTCAAAAATCCTCAGTGGATTCAATTCGACCTCTTCCAAACAGGTTAACGTCATCGAGTCACATTCTGTCAAATAACCTCAGATAGGTCAAAAATTCTCAGCGGATTCAATTCGACCTCTTCCATACATGACGTTATTGGGTAACACTCTGACATACAACCTCGGATAAGTCAAAAATCCTCAGGGGATTCAATTCAACTTCTTCCATACAGGTTAACATCATCTAGTCACATTCTGACAAACAACCTTGGATAGGTCAAAAATCCTCAACATACTCAATTCGACCTCTTCCATACAGGTTAACGTCATCGAGTCACACTCTGACAAACAACCTCGGATAGGTTAAAAATCCTCAGCAGATTCAATTCAACCTCTTCCACACAGGTTAAAGTCATCGAGCAAAATGGGTAAACAAAATATTTGATATTCCAACACATGAAATGGTCGTTCTCTATATTGCATTCATTATCATGTCATTTAATTTGACAACTCGATACTACAACAACGATTTAGTTGACCACCCACCTTAGCTAGTTTGACTCAGTTAATTTATGATTTCATAGTTTGACCCTCGATCGATCGACTAGGTTGGCCCCAGTTGCTCATAAGTCAACCTTTGACCTTTGTTGACTAAGCTAGTATTAGCAACCTATGTTAAATCCCAACCTCTCTTTTAGTGTAAAAATGTGATGTTTCACCCAGGCTGAAATTCGCATTACTTATACTTAATAATGTTAGTAGGGACACTAAGTTATTAATAATAATGTAATAAAAGAAAGCATATATTGTTTAATAATGTACCTGGTGCCATTGCTCATTTACATGTTTGTACATACTATTTACATGTTCCAGGTTCAGTCATGGAAGCCATTATCTAATAATGATGTTGAATTTCCATCCTTGATACTGTGTTTTCTAAGAAAATATTACATGCGAAGTCGGGACGTAGCTTTGCGTCCAGACTGCAATCGGGTCTCAACATGTGTCCACTAATAAAATATTATTTTTTATTTTATAACGCAGTAACGCCGGTCGCAATGTCGTTAACGCTATTCAAATCGTTCAAACAACGGGATTGAACATGTTGGACGACATGGACGCTTTGGTAGGCCTAAAATTTAGATATTTTCATTTTTGAGCTATGTTTAGTCATACAAAATTGTACTCTTCCAAGATTGCATTTGACCTTCCTCGAGTTATGCTAAATCGCGCATTAAAATCGAGGTATTATATCATTTTCTCCATCTCGGTGACTCCGTGAGGTATTTCTTCTTCCATTCTTGAACTTTAGAGATTTAGGGTTTCCACATTTGTTCCGATCGTCGAATAGAAGCACATTTGAGTTCTTTAACAGAGACTATGGGGTTTTTTAGAGCTATTTTTGAAGTGTATACTCTGTACAATCATGAGTGTTCAACTTTTTTTTCAATTTTTTTTTAACTGTGGGGCTTGCCATATGTTCTGTACATGATATTGTAAGCTGTTTGGAGATATTTTCTAAAGAATTTTGGATTTTTTGGAGCTATTTTTAAAGTGTACACTCAGTACACTCATTAGTGTATACTCCTTTTTTCAAAAAATTTTAACAGTGGGGCTTGCCATATATTTTGTACATGCTATTATAAGCTATTTGGAGATGCTTCTTTAAGAATTTGGAAGATTTTGGAGCTGTGTTTCATATGTACACTCTGTACACTCATGAGTGTACACCATTATTTTCAATTTTTTTCAACTATAGGCTTGTCATATGTTTAGTACATGCTATTGTAAGCTGTTTGGAGATATTTCCTAGAGTATTTAGAATTTTTGGAGATATTTTGAAGTGTACACTCAACACTCATGAGTGCACATCCATTTTTTTAATATTTTTAACTATGGGGCTTGTCATATGTTTTGTACATGCTAGTAAGCTATTTGGAAATGCTTCCTAGAAAATTTGGAAGTTTTGCACTATTTTTCATGTGTAGACTCTACCTCATGAATGTACCCTTATTTTTAATTTTTTTTTATAACCATGGGGCTTGTCATATATTTAGTATATACTATTGTAAGCTATTTGGTGATATTTCCTGGAGAAGTTAGGATTTTTTGGAGTTATTTTCAAATTATAAACTCTTTATAATTATGAGTATGCAACCCTTTTTTCAAATTTTTTTAACTAAGGCTTGTCAAATATTTTGTACATGCTATTGTAAGCTATTTGAAAATATTTCCTATAGAATTTTGAACTTTTTGGATCTGTTTTTGAAGTGTACACTCTATACACTCATAAGTGTACATTCTTTTTTTCAAAAATTTTAACTGTCGACTTGTCATATATTTTGTATATGTTATGTAAGGTTTGGAGTTTAGTCCTAGAGAATTTGAAACTTTTGAGCTATTTTGAGTGTACACTCTGTACACTCATGAGTGTATACCATTATTTTCAAAAAAAAAATCAATTGTAGGTCTTGCCATATGTTTTGTACATTTTATTGTAAGCTATTTGGAGTTTAGTCCACGAGAATTTAGGAGTTTTTGAAGCTTTTTTTGAAGTGTACACTATGTACACCCTTTTTTTCAATTTTTTTCAACTATGGGCTTGCCAAATGTTTAGTACATTCTATTGTAAGTTGTTTAGAATTTAGTCCTGAGAATTTGGGTGGATTTTGGAGTATTTTGAAGTGTACACTCATGAGGGTACACCCTTTTTTTCATTTTTTTAATGTGAGGGTAAGCTATTTGGAGATATTTTCAAGAATTGGGGTTTTGCTATTTTTAAGTGTACATTCTATACACTCATGACTGTGTACCTTTTTTTCAAAATTTTTCCAATTGTGGGGCTTGCATATATTTAATGCATTCTATCATAAGCTATTTGGAGTTTAGTCTTAAAGAATATGAGAGTTTTTGGAGCTATTTTTGAAGTGTACACCCTTTTTTCAATTTTTTTCAACTGTGGGGCTTGCCATTTGTTTAGTACATTCTATTGTAAGTTGTTTAGAGTTTAGTCCTAGAGAATTTGAGAGTTTTTGGAGCTATTTTTGAAGTGTACGCTCTATACACTCATGAGTGTACACCTTTTTTTATCAATTTTTTCAACTCTAGGGCTTGACATATGTTTTGTGCATGCTATTGTAAGCTGTTTAAAAATATTTCTTAGAGAATTTAGCACTTTTTAGAGTTATTTTTTATGTGTATACTTTGTATAGTCATGAGTGTAGACCCTTTTTTCTTAATTTTTGTTTCTGGGACTTGCATATATTTTGTACATGCTATTGTAAGCTATTTGGAGATGCTTCATGGAGAATTTGACACTTTGGAGCTAATTTTATGTGTATACTCTAAACCTCCATTCTGTAGACAATGTTCTCATTAATTCACTTTTCATTTGAAGTGTAAAATGTCTGAGAAAAGGATAACTTTCAAATACAGGCTATCCACCATTAGAGCGATATTTGATTATATTTTTGGCCGCTTTACTAATGAAGTGCTTGTCATTTTAAGAAGGCTACATGTGCATCAATTCATTAGAATGCCTACAATTCAACAAGATTTGGGTACCATAACTTCACGCATGTCTGGAATATAAGCGGTATTCTACATTGGTGTCCAATGCATTTCTTTCACCTCCAATGAAGTTGAATTAATAGTAGGGATGCCAAGATGGGAGAAGGTTATATGACAAAATCCCACTTTTAAGTCCAACTTAGTTGATTTTATAAATAAAATTGATAAGTTGGATCGTTCGTTGACTACATCACAGTTTGTGCAGTTATACATACAATTTTTACTTTCAAATATTTATTTTATATATCATAATTGTAGAATGACATCGGATTTGATCTCCTATGCTATTGACATAGAGAGATTTGTTGATTATAATTGGCTTGCCATATGTTTTGTAAATGTTATTCTAAGATGTTTGGAGATGTTTCCTAAGGAATTTGCTGGTTCTTAGAGTGTACATTTTGTACACTCATGAGTGTACACCTTTTTCTAATTTTTTTTAACATTGCCATGTGTTTAATACATTATATTACAAGATGTTTAGAGTTTAGTCTGAGAATTTGGGAATTTTGGGAGCTATTTTGAAGTGTACACTTTGTACACTCATGAGTGTACACCTTTTTTTTAATTTTTTAACTAATGAGTGTACATAATGTACACATGATAAATAGCTCCAAAAATAACCAAATTCTCTAGAAAATATCTCGAGGCAGCTTAAAATAGCATGTACAAAATAAATGACAAGCCCCACAATTAAAAAAACTTGAAAAAAGGGGTGTACACTCATGATTATATAGAATGTACACTTCAAAACCAGCTAGAAACCCCAAAATTCTCTAGGACTAAACTCCAAAGAGCTTACAATAGAATGTACTAAGCATATGACAAGCCCCACAATTGAAAATTTTGAAAAATGGTATACACTCATGAGTGTACCGAGTATACACTCATGAGTGTACAGAGTGTACACTTCAAAAATAGCTCCAAAAACCCTCATATTCTCTAGAACTAAATATTATTATAGAATGCCTCTCATTCATTAACCAAAGAAATATTTTGAATGGCCATGTGAATGACTCAATTGTCTCTTCTAATAGAAACATTACTCCAAATAAGATACTTTTTTCAGTGATGATTCACTCCAACAAAAGGTGCACAAATAATATTATATTTTTTGAGTCGATAACTTGTATAGAAAATTATGACATCCCCGAAACAATCATGGTCTATCCTTGACATGCCAGTGCTCTAAAAAAAATTGATCAAGCTATCCGACTCATCAACGTGGACATCCCATGCAAACATTCCATCATCCACTTGCCTTTCTTTGAACAGTTATATTAATGCATTAGCATCACCATTCGCAATCATTGATCTTCTTTCTTTATGGATGTAATTGAAAGCATCACTTTTTGTAAAATCAATATTCTCCACGCCGCCAACTATCTCACTAAGATAGCTAAATACATTAGTTGCTCTAATTCCAACGTTTATCATTGACTTCAACACAACCGCATTTTCATCGCTGATGCCTCTATGTGACTTGAGAAGATGTAGGTAACCCGACTTTGCCAATGAATGATTATGACTTTTTATAAAATTTTTAACCTTCTAATTCTCATCTAAATTAATAAAAAATCTAATCATGGTGAGACAACATGTATCTATTTTTAAAATTTGGAGTTTAGATTAACACATTTCTTGAGCCTTCTTTTGCACATAAAATCCTTTGATTTCAAATTCTTTGAGTTCAATAACTAATATGATCCTTCTAAACCGAATCTAGTTTGATGCATAATCACGATAGTTCAAATGCCTCCTTTTCATTGTGAATAGTGGTGCCAGTTTGCCTACAATTGGTTCATGAGATATAACAACTTCATCATCGCACCGGTGATTAACCTCATTCACCTGATCAGACATAAATATGTTTTACAGTACACATGAAAAATTGCTCCAAAATAGCTCCAAAAAATCCCCAAATTCTCCAGAAACATCTCCAAATAACTAACAATGAATGTACTACACAAATGGCAAGCCTCACTTGAAAAATATTTAAAAAAAAGGTGTACACTCATGAGTGTACAAAGTGTACACTTCAAATAATATCAAAACTACCAAATTCCTAGGACTAAACTCCAAACAGCTTACAATAGAATGTAATAAACATATGGCAAGCCCCATAGTTGAAAAAAAAAAAAAGGTGTATACTCATGAGTGTAGAAAGTGTACACTCAAAATAACTCTAAAACACCCCAAATTCTTGAAACATCTCCAAAGCTTAGAATAGTATGTACATATCATATGACAAGCTCAGTTGAAAATTTTGAAAAAAGGGTATACACTTTAAAAATAGCTCCAAAACCCACAAATTCTCTAGAAAATATCTCAAAACTGCTTATAATAGAATTTACTAAACATATGACAAGCCTCACAGTTAAAAAAATAGAGAAATAGGGTGTAGGCTCATGAGTGTACGAAGTGTACACTTCAAAATCTACAAAATTCTTCAGGAGTAAACTCCAAACAGCTTATAACAGAATGTACTAAACATATGTCAAACCCCACAGTTAAAAAACTTGAAAAAAGTGGTGTACACTCCAAAAATAGCTCCAAAAGCTCTCAAATTCTCGAGAAAACATCTCCAAACAACTTTTAATAGAATGTACTAAACATATGGCAAGCCCAACATCTGAAAAAAAAATAGAGAAAAAGAGTGTACACTCATGAGTGTACACAGTAAACACTTCAAAAATAGCTTCAAAAACTACTAAATTCCCTAGGACTAAACTCCAAATAGCTTACAATAGAATGTACTAAACATATGACAAACCCCATAGTTAAAAAAAATTTGAAAAAAAAGGGAACTCATGAGTGTACAGAGTGTACACTTCAAAAATAGCTTCAAAAACTCTCAAATTCTCCAGAAAATATCTCTAAAAAATTTACAATAGAATCTACTAAACACGTGGCAAGCTTCATAGTTGAAAAAAATAGAGAAAAGGGGTGTATACTTCAAAATCAGCTTCAAAAATTACCAAATTCTCCAGAAATAAACTCCAAATATCTTACAATATATTGTACTAAACATATGACAAAACCCACAGTTGAAAAAAATTGAAAAAAAGGGTGTACACTCATGAGTGTACACTCTAACAATAGCTCCAAAACTCCCAAATTCTCCAAAAAAAGCTTGTACAGATCATATGGTAAGCCCCGCAGCTGGAAAATTTTGAAAAAGAAGTGTACACTCATGAGTGTACAGAGTATACACTTCAAAAATAGCTCCAAAAATCTCCAAAATTCTCCAGGAAATATCTCCAAACAGCTTACAATGGAATGTACTAAACACATGGCTTGCCCCATAATTGAATAAAATTGATAAAAAGGGTGTAAAGTCATGAGTGTACAGAGTGTACACTTCAAAAATTGCTTCAAAATCACCAAATTTCCAGACAAAACTCCAAACAACATAATATTTAAACATGGCTAGCCCCACAGTTAAAAAAATTTGAAAAAATGGGTGTACACTCATGAGTGCACAGAGTGTACACTCCAAAAATAACTCCAAAAACCTCCAAAGTCCTCTTACAAATAACTCCAAATAGTGTAGGAAATATATATTTCAGAAAATAATTTCAAATAAGATCACTGACTATTTCAAAATAACTCTATATATAAAATAGTGTAAAAATTTGATGCATTTATATTTAAGAGATCATCCGCTAAATTACAATATCAAGGCTACTACTTTCAAATTTGTTTCACAGTTCTTCCATTGAAATGAGATTTTTTTTGTTTTTCTTCTTTGAGCTCACTTCCTCTGAAAGAAATATATCATATTATGCCCTAAATCTATTTATATATTGCTTTTAAACTTCTTCATCGCATTTAAATGGTGTCCAGTCGTGCGCCTAAACGGTGTAATATTTTCTCCCGCTGTTTGAATGGGTGGTCGGTCGGTCGAATAGCGTTAACAACATCACGACCGGCGTTATCACGTTATAAAGTAAAGAAACAATATTTTATTAGCGGACACATGTTGAGATCCGTTGGAGTCTAGACACAAAGCTACGTTGACTCGCAATATTTTCTCATTCGTTCCACACCAAATCGCTTTCTTATCACCATTCACCTATATTTGTATGCGTTAATACGTGAGTTAATTAATGAAGATGAGAGGAGAACTAATCAATGATGAAGATGAAGAGTTCAATTCGGTGGCTTACAAATGCTGAATTTGTGGGCGTGAAAGATGAAGTCGGGGAATGAGTTTTGTTCTATGGAGTTTGGAGGCTATGCAATTGATTCATTTACTTCACTTCACGCTCAAACCAAATAGCTTCTTAGGAATATTATTTATCATTTTAAAATATTGCTTATTATTTTTATTAACATTAAAAGAATATTTTGTTTATTAATTTTAGTGAAAAAATCTACATATAATTATCATCTTATTGACATATATATATATATATATATATATATATATATATATATATATATATATTTGTTGCATGTAGAAAACCATTGTGGTATTGAAAGTTTCAACACAAAGTTAAGAGTAAACAAGAAAACTCAATTTTAGCGTGGAAAACCTCAAAAGAGGAAAACCAGCTGGAAAAAATCATCCACTATGTATCTATTTGTACAAAATCTTCCCGATAATGGGATTACGATTGTATAGAAATGAACAACTATGCGGCAATTCGGTTGTAACAATTGCTAGTGGTAGTAGATGATAGTGAACAGCGGGAAACAACGCTGATGATGAAGGTCGTCATGATGGAGATTGACATAGATTGACGACAGAATGATCCCTTTGATCATCGGACGGCTCAAAATGATCCTTTAATCATTTGATGTATTTTAAATATTTGAATGCTCAAATGAAGTCGGAATTTTAAGATCTTGAGCTTAGATCCGTCTCGTCGAGGCGCTCGATTATAAACACTCCATGTTTGAGGGATATTTAGAGATTTAACTGATATCCCAAAGTTTCCAATGATATTTTAAGTGCTCGATCTCGACCAATTTCAACTTTGGATCAGTTTGCTTTTAACATCAAAATTCGAGCTTCAACTAGTAAAATTTTCAGTGTCATATGAGTTGCCCCCCTATTTTTGGATGACATTATCTCAATCATCCAAAAATATATATGACATATACTTGAAAATAGCAAATTCTTCAACGAAATTTGCAGTTCCATTAATCATATATTTTGAGAGAACAGATCTTCATGAGCACGATTATGATCACGGAAGCGGATGTAGGGCGCGGATGTGTGTATCGTGGGCGCGATTTGGTTACGGACCTATCAGGCACTTGGCGCTGTGGCACCATGGTGTCGCGCCAGTCTCACTGAGGTCATTAGCGCCGCCCATGCATGATGGTTGCGGGCTCGCCCTGGCGAATAGTTGTCGGCAGTCGCGGGCTGTTTGCCGGAATTCGGAGTCGTGTTTCTGCGGGCCTCGCGCTCGCTCGAGCAGCGGTGCGCAGTAACATGCGCATAGCGTGGGCCGACATGTCCGACGTTTAAGTCAGATTGGCGGTTGGCGTGTGGACGCGGGGCAGCTGATGCGCCCCAACACTTTTGATGGGTTCGCGGTTTTTTTTTGTGGTTTTGGCGGTTTTGAGTGGTTTTTATCGATTTTTTACCCTTCTAGGGGTCTATAAAACCCACCTAGGGCCAAGGAGAAGGCACTTCTTCAATGCTCTAGCATTTGTCTTTTCTTGAGTGAGGTCATTGTGATCAAGACCCATAGTTCATATAAAGGCTCCGTTTTCCCATGAAAGAGGTGTCTCGTCGGACCGACGGGTTTGGGCGATCAAGACCGTAGTTCATAGAGGCTCCAATTTTCCCTCGAAAGAGGTGTCAACTCGTCGGATTGGAGGTTTGGGCGATCAAGACCCATATTGCAAGGCTCCAATTTTCCCTCGAAAGAGGTGTCAACCTCGTCACCAAGTTTGGAGGCGATCAAGAGTGAGAAATTAGATTTCTTCAAACTTTGATGGATGGTTCAATGATAATTGCCAAGATGGCGGGGAAGCGATAATCGTCATTTGAATGACTCAAAAAGTTTGGCAGGTAATTTCAGAGCATCATTGGGGAGGAATAGTTTCACAGTCTCTCTCCCCCTTTTTCTTTTTGATCTCACATGTATGCATGTCCTTTTAATCGATCGTAGTGAAAATTCTTGCCCAAGGCTGTCCATGAGGAGTCGAAAAGGGTATGCCCAGTATTGGGGTGAGTGAGTAGCTTCACAAAATTTTCGATTTTTGTCATTTCTTCCCCTACTTATTCATTATGTATTTTTGTGATGGCGGAGGAAAACCCATAGCGTGGCATTCTAGATGATATACCATCCCTTGTCACATCGATAGTTTAATGGTATTAGAGAAAATTTTATTTCCTAATGAGTTGGTGGCTATTGTTGCCAAGATCGAGCATTCACCTCTGTCGGATATATGTTTAGAGATGATTCTTGTCTTTGGACTACGATTCCCTTTGGCTCCCAAGCTGATTGAGATCTTCAAAACATGTGGTGTAGCTTTGTCACAATTTTCATTTCGGGTTTTAGTGGTCATCATCGGTTTGGCTGTCTTCTTCAGAGAGCGTGGTGTTACTTTGAATATCAAATACTTGTGCCGAATGTGTAGATTCACATGTGATGCTCAAGGACGTGTTTCGGGCTATAAATATGGATAGAATTTTTTGCACGGATCTAAAATTGGCCTAATGGATTATTTTTTGTGAAAAATGAGTGGAGCCTCCCTGAGAGATGAGGAAGATTGAATGACCTTCCAGATCCATTGTTGATGGCAGAGAATGACATCCTAGCAACTCTAAATATTCCTGATGTAGGAAGCTTGCAACATGAGTTACGTCACATTGGAAAATATATAGTTGAAGATAGGATGTTCAAGGTTGGCATTTCCATCCAGGAAGGAAGATCTCATGCTCTTCTACTGAAGAGGTCAAGTAAAGGTGATGAAAGGTCTCCTCATACTCATAGGGTTCTCTCAAGAAGCCCGTTACGGAATCACAGTGGTAGCAATGCTTCATCTTTACAGAAAAAGAAGACATGTGCTGGAGTGACTGTAATGGAAGATGTTAGGAAACTCATGATGGGGAGTTCTCAAAGCCACACATTCCTGAAGAGGTGTTAAATCACATATGCACTGGACGTCAATGAGCAGATGAATTGGTACGTTGTCTTCTCCTCCTTCTTCTTTTCTTCTTTTCCTTTGTGTAATATTTGTGATGGTTTTTTTTATAGGTAACTCAAACATTATGGCAGATGGCTCATTTGGGTGTCGCTTTAGATGAGTGGAATACTGAATTTGTGAAGGTAAAATATCTACAAGGCGAGTATGAGCGAAAGATGAGTATTAAGGCCAAAGAAGTGGCAGCTTTGGAGGATCAACTGACCGGGTGCAGAACTGAGCTAGCGAACATGTCGACTTCTCTTTCTCTCTAGTGTCAGGAGATGGAGCGCACTCATGATAAGCTGATTGAGGTGAGGACAGAGACTTGTCAGAAAGAGAAATGACTCAAGGCACTTCAGCGGAGAAGAGAGCTCTCGAATTAAAAAAGAAAGCATTACTGGTTCGTCTTTTTGAGAAGGAGCATATAATGTCAGAAGCGGAAGCAAATGAAATCTCCTTGAAGGCAGTGGAAGACTTTAAGAGCTCTCGGCTTATCGATAATCGAAGACCATGTTCAGAAAACTCGTAATCATATTCTTGATGTTGAAGTGAAGGACTTGGAGCACTAATGTTTAGAGGAGGGCTTCATCGGTTCCTAAAAGGAATCCGCTTAGTGCATCATAAGACTGGAGCTAGTGTTGAGGATCTATCTCCTAGCCAAGTGTCTAAAGACTCTTTGTTAGATTCAGGAGATGAAGGAGTTGAGAGTGAGTCCAAGGGAGCATCTCCTAGTGGTGAGGAGGACGTTGATATCACCAACTGATATGATGTAGCATCACTTGAGGATGCATTTTTTTCTATGTATTATTATTAGTGTGTATCAGAATCTTGATTCTTTCTTATATCATCATGTTAATGCTTGTCAATTTTTTTGATGATATGCTCTTATTTTGTTTTTACATATCCAGGGTAATTGGTCAATATTATTATTCGATGACGCTAACCTATACGGATGAGGTTGAATTGAATCCACTGAAAATTATTGAGCTATCTGAGCTCGTTTGTCAAAGCGTTACTTGATGACGTTAACCTGTATGGAAGAGGTCGTTGAATATCCATCAAGGACCTTTTGACCTATCCTAGGTATCAGCCAAAGTGTTAGATGACGTTAACCTGTATGGAAGACGTCGTAGAATGTCCACCAAGGACCTTTTGACCTATCCTAGGTATTAGCCAAAGTGTTACTTGACTTCTTACTTGTATGGAAGAGGTCATGAATTTCCACCAAGGACCTTTTGACCTATCCTAGGTATTAGCCAAAGTGTTACTTGACTTCTTACCTGTATGAAAGAGGTCCGATCAAATCCCCTTGGGATTGATTATGCCCTTATTGAGATACAACATGAGTTGCATATTTCTCAAGTGGAAGGATTAAATGAAGAAGAAACAAGCTTGTAAGAAAAAAGTTATAAATTCATTACTATGATAAGTTCAGTGATACAATCATAAGACAATTTTAACACGGATATGAGTTTCAAGAGGAAATGATGACAACAACAACAAGTCTTTATCCCACTAAGTGGGGTCGGCTACATGAAGAGGAAATGATAAACGAGACAAAGCAAAAGTTGCAATAATTATGAAGTAGGAATTACTGATAATATTTTCAGAGATTCTCAGTGTTCCAAGTTCTAGGTAAAGTTTTTCCTTCTAGATCCTTGAGCTTGAATGTTCCTGGCTTTACCATAGCTATAACCATATATGGGCCATCCCAAAGAGGTGAGAGTTTATTGCATTGAGGGCCTTGGTCTACAGCTTCGAGACTTCGCAGGACCAAGTCACTGACAGATATGGGATGAGGTTTTACTCTTCTGTTGAAGTGACGAGCTATCCTTTGGTGATAGGAAGCAGTTTGAAGTATGGCCATGTAACGGGTTTCGGGGAGCAGGTCCAGGTGTTGTCAAAGTTTTTCTTCATTACCATCATGATCGAATAATTGAACTCTTGGACTTGGAACCCCGATATCTACTGGTATAATAGCTTCTGTGCCGAAACACAAGTTATATAGTATCTCACAAGTAGGGGTGCACGATGTAGTGCGGTAAGCCCAAAGAACATTAGAGAGTTCATCAACCCACTGCCCCCCAGCCATCTCAAGATGTGTTTTTAGTCCTTTGAGTATAGTCCTGTTAGTAGCTTCAGCCTTTCCGTTTGTTTGAGGATGTGTTACAGCCATATGTAGCAGCTGAATGTGAAGATCTTTGCAAAAGGATGTAAAGACTTTTCCAGTAAATTGGGTTCCATTGTCAATGATGATCTTTGCAGGAAGACTGAATCGACATACTATATTTTTCCAAACAAATTGTTTAGCATTTGCCTCTGTGATTTTAGCGAGTGGTTGGCTTCCTCATTTAGTGAAGTAGTCGAGGCTAAAATGATAAACTTTGTTTCGATGCTATCAAAAGGTCCCATGAGATCAATTCTCCACGAGCAAAAGGACGGGCTTTGAATGGATGAGAGCTCTGTATGACATGTGAAGGAGGTTAGAGTGCAACCGACAACTTGCACATTTTTGTGAACTCAAGGCATCTTGTTTCATGAGGCCAATAACCCTTGCCTTATAATTTTAAGGGCTAGCTCTTCCTCCTAGGTGTTCTCCACATATCCCTGAGTGAACCTCTCTTAATGCATAATCGGCCTCTGAAGGTGAGAGGCATTTGAGGTACGGTCCAGAGAAAGCTCATTTGTATAGTTCACCTTTGATAATAGTAAAGTTTGAAGCTTGTCTTCGGAGACGAGTTGCAGAAGTTGGGTCTTCAGGGAGGGTTCCTTCTTGTAGAAAAGATAGGATGGGGTCCATCCACGAATGTTCTTTTATCTCATTAATTGCTTGAATTACCCATGACCCTTGGATACTAGGAAAATGTATTTCTTCAACACTAGAAATAAGGGATAGGTTAGATTGAGTCAACATATTATCATTAGGAACAATGGTAGGTAAGTTTTCAATAGCCCCTCCACAAATCACATCATTATGATTTTCAATCATCTCATGATGTATCCCGGAAATCAAGATAATGAAATATTGGGATTATGCGGATGTCGTCCTTTTGATTGACTTTAGGCACATAAGTCATTTTGATGGGATGTTCCTTTGGGAGGGAGGTATTAGTCAACTTATTCTTTTTTGAGATGTGGGTGTAAAATAAAGCATTCGAGTTTTCATGACCATGGATTTTGCAATGGGTACAAAAAGAAAGTTTTCAAATTCTACCTTTTGACTATAATGACTTTTAACCAATCCATACATCTTTTGGATATTTTTAATATCAATTCTAATATCTCCAGAGGCGGATCTCACTAAGTAGCTGATCTATTTGAAGTGGCACCAAATATGGCCCCAATAAATAGCACTTGATGAGTAACAAAATGGATCATGTTAGCAATGCAAGCCAAATTAGAACTATTGGGGATTCTTCTTTGACATCAAAACTAGGTGACCATTTAAGAAGTCTCATTTGACAATTGTAAACAAGATATGGCGACATGCAAAGACATGAATAATCCGGATCATTAGGCTTGAATTAGAACATGCCTAGGTCGTCGTCCAACATTGAAAGCACCTTAATTTAAGGCTATGGAAGAAAGACAATCTTATCAAGAGTCGGTCTCCTTAATGAGAATTTACCAACCAGAGAAAATTCAAAAGGCTTAGCTAATTTTTCCACTTCCAAGTCCGAACACATCACAGCCGGCATTCCATGGAAAGTGGTAGAAATTAAGTTAACCGAAGCAATAGGAGAAGAAGTTTTACCAGATAGCACATCCTTGAAGGATTTAACAGCAGGCAATGAAGCAGAGGATGAAGGATCGAGTACCTTGAGATCGAAGCCTACTCCTTCAAAGTCGGCTTCGGATGTAGAAAAAAGGCATTTTCGCCATCAGTAGAGGAAGCATAACTTACATTAGCGGCCAAAATGGGGAGCTATTAGACGAGATCGTGTCGAGCGATAAAATCACGAGAGCCAAGGAGCCAGAGAGGAACCAAAATCGCCGACGTTAGGTTTTCTCGCGTTAAATTGTCGTTGTTATGTACTTACTTGTGTACACAATGTATACCTCACGTCTCTCTTGAACTTACTTGATCACAAAGAGTTATTTGTGTTCATCAACTCATCAACCTTTAAGTCAAACCATCCATCATTAACGAGAAGAAGAGATGAAACTTTAGACAGAATATTTTCTTGGCTTAATTTTTAAATTAGATTTTATAAACAATTAGGTGATTAGCCATTTTTTAAAAAAAAATTAAAATAGGCCTTCGTCATAGTACCGATTGCATCGATTTCACCATAATTTACTCTTTAATTTTTAAAAAAAATAAATGTCAAATTTTTTGGCCATATCGACTCATCGCTATCATATTTTTGGCATGCTTGTATCGTTAGAAAGATAATAATTCTACAACTTTCATGTTAATAACTTTCGATGAATCTCGTCAGGTCGCGGTCATAATGCGACTTAAGTTAAAAGCGAAGATATGTAATTCGTTTTTGTCCATATCGCTCATTAGATGTATTTTGGTTATTATCATTAGAAAATAATAAAATTATACAAATGTTGACAACTTTTGTGAATCGCAGTCGCAATTTTTTGTAAATATGTGAACGTTGCAAAATTAAATATATTGTGACAGCCCCTGTTTTTTTTTTGTCATGATACAAGGATATATTATTTTTTGGTAATATCAAACACTCTCATTATATTCTATATATAAATTGAGTTTGAATTTTTATGTAATTCTCAGTTGAATCTTTCCTCTTCGAAGAGGTAATATCAAACACTCTCATTATATTCATATATAAATTAGTTTTGCTCATGAAGAGGAAAGATTCTTATAAAGATTCAAACTCAATTTATATATAGAATATTTAATGTTTATACCAAATATATCCTTCATGGCACAAAAAAAAAATAGAATTGTCTTTATTATTTTACATTTTGCAATTTCAAGCTAAGTTATAAAGTTATATCTTTCCAAAGATACCAATAAACACATCTAATGAGCTATAGCCAAAAAATGAGGTCTTCTAACTCAGTCGCGGTATAACTCAACGGAATTGATTAAGTTGTGAACAAGTTATCTTATACTAATAGACACTTGATGACTTAGATATGGCCAAAATTTAGACCCATTTAATTTTTTTTTAAAAAAAACAATTAAAGGCCAATCTCCGTTATGGCACTAGGCCTATTTTTAAATTTTTTTAAAATGACTAATCACCTAATTAAGTTTATAAAATGGCCTAATTTAAAAATTAAGCCTATTTTCTTTTATCCTTTTTTATATTTTTTGCCCATAACTCTTTGCATCCCATAATTTTCATTAACATATATGCTTAACAATCATTCTTCTTTTCCACACTAATTAGCAATATTTTATATTTTGTATGCACTAAAATTATATAAATGACATTAAATGTTCCAAAACTCATTAAATGCAATATCTATTCTTTTATAAATTAAATAGTTCACTTTTAGTTCAATTTTATATGCTTGCCTAAATTTGTGATTAGAATAAGATCAATAGTTCTGATTACAATTTAGTCATTAGTAATATCTCATATAAGAGAAATTAGCAGCGTTATAAGAATTATATAAAAAAAATTTATTATTTTTTTAAAAGATTTATATGCAAAGCACACAATACTCATAGTTCTCCTTTAATTCATATTTCTTTAGAAGTTATTATAGAAAAAATCTGTTATAGAACACTACTGAAGTTACTAATAATCCATCAAAGAATGCTATAAGTGGAAGTCATTAATCATATTTATATTATACAAATGACTTATTTATACCAAAATATTTATATATGATAACCATTGTTGCTCTAATATATCTCAATAAATTACAACAATCCATGTTTATAAAAATGACTACAATCAACCAAAGTATAGACACAAAAATATATATACTAGACTTTTCTCAATTAGAGTCTTATCATTACATGAAACTAAAATAAATGAAAATATACTACATTGGGCAATAAGCCTAGCATGTTACATTAACTTATTAACTAAATCCATTGCACTTCCATGTTATAATAAACCTTGAAGGATAGTTTAATGGGTTTCACATTCATTAATTATGTTTGGTTTCGATATCTTGCATTTTAAATGCGCTTTAACATTTCAAGCGTTTGGTTGCGTAAAGTAAAATTTAGTGTATTTCAAATACACCGAAATGCTATTCGTGTATTTGAATTCGCGGTTGGTAATTCCAAATCATCGACAATAAATGATGCGCCGCGCCGCTGCCGCCGCCGCCATAGGCTGCCGCCCGCCAGCGCCGCCGCTGATGCCGCCCGTCGCGTAATGACCGGCCGATTGCCAATGCCATTGCTACCACCGCCATCTGCAGCAATCCCATCATGGTAGCGCCGTACATGTCAAACCTTTATTTCTTTATATTACATTTGTCAACCAAAAAAAAAGTCATGAATTTGTAAAGCTCTCAACCAAACAACTATAAAGTAATCCTTTACCAATTCTTTTCATTCATTTACAATTCAAAATGAACCAAAATAAATCAATGAAATTTCTAATGTAATATAAAGCGTCATTAATAAATTATTGTTTTTAGTTGAGATTAATTGAATTTTAGTTAACTAATTAAGTCAGACGTGATCTAATCAATAATATACAAACTCAAAGGAATGGTCAAGCTTACAATTCTCTGGGCTTTTTGGATTTTCACAGTTCTTATTATTTAATAAATTAAGTTGAATCTTTCCATTTTATGAAAAAAACAAGCTTGAATTGTTCATGCTTACTTTCCTATTTAACATGTTTTTTTATATAAAAATAAAAATAAAATAATTTGTTATCATGGTGTACGCCATCCTAATCCATTTACAAGTAATTTTACTTTACATAATATTAGTGCATGTGCCTAAACTTGATTAATAATAATAACAATGAATTCATCCTATTGTTTAATTGATTTTACAAACCAAACAATTTTTGGATTTGTTAGAAATTTATTTTTCTAACACTTTCTTACGCCTGAAAAGTAAATTTTATTTTATGAAAATGAGTAATAATATTATTTTTATGTGATATTGAAAAAGATGATATTATATATATAAAATGTTAAAATTTAAATATTAGATATATAAATACATAAGAATTATCTAATATGTGTATAATTCGCCTTTTTTATTTTTCAATATATTTTAAATTTTTTAAAATAAATCATAATATTTTTAAAACAGTCAAAAATTATTTCAAGTCTTTTTAAACATAACTACGGCCATCAAAATATGTCTTATTTTAATTCTAAACATAGATAAAATTAAATTGAAGCTAAAAAATTCAAAATAAAAAAACAAAAATAACTCCAAATAACTCCTAAGTGCAATGTAAAATAAAATATATCTTTTCATGCATATAAAATACGTAATTATAAAAATATTAAATATATAAATACATAAAAATTATATGATGTATATATAAATCTTCTTTAAATAACTGATCAAAAACCACATTAATTCGAAGAAAAAATGTCTTGTTTGCATTTCAACATGTTCTTATTGAAAATAATCAAAATGAAAGAATTAAGAAAAAAAATAACTATAATTAATCAAAGAATTCAATAGTTTTATATATATATATAATCAAACAACTCTAAACTTCCTATAACTAATCTACCAACTAATTTAAAATTTTGGTCTAAGTTTAACTAAACTTTTGTTTGGTAAATGAGATATAAATAAAATGAATTAATTCGACTCTAACAATAGATTAAGTCTTCGTTTGGCTAGACTTTTTAGGTGCGTTTAGATTCTCAGGCCGTGAAAAGGTGTTTAATTTTACTGTTTGAATAGAGAGCTTTATTAAACTGCATTTTCCCAAAACTCCGTTTTAGTGCCATCTGAAAAAGCGAAACGAAAACACCTTTTGCACTGCACTCTCCGGTTTAGGAAAGGGAATGTCGTAAATAACCCTCCCTTTAGTAAACATTGTTTTGTATTTGCATTATTAGAGAGTGAGCAATTTGGTCATTTACAATATTATTTTTAAATACGGTCAAAAGAAAAAGTAATATATATCCAAACAGAACTTGCTTTTCAGTAAGAAGACGTAAGTTTTCCTAAAAACACTTATCAGCCACTTTTTTTGGGAAGCCAACATCTAAGCCAAACAAAGCCAAAATCTTGGGATTGAACGAAGCGTACAGCACAAAGCTAAGATTAGATAAATAATGCTAAGAGTATGCGATAGTCAACAGAGTTCTTACAGAATTAAATTATATATATATATACATATATATATATAGATATTATTTTACTGAGTCTTAAAATTTTGATGAAATTGGCTTTCAATTTTCAAATGTGAACAAGGCATATGACCAATTTAATCATTTTTTATTAAACCGATGAAAACAGATTATAACCACTCATCATTATATAATAAAATCAAATCAAATCAAAATTCACTTGATATATATATATATATATATATATATATAAATCTTCATTTGATTAAACTGAAAATATATGAACATAATGTAATGGTAAAATTTTAAAAGTACAATAATCTTTTTGATTGAAAAAAAAAATTTCCTAATAATTAAGTAAATAAATCCTAAATCAAAATAAAATATTTTTTTTTTTTTTCAACCTATTCAATTTAATCAAAATTTTCCTTTTAAAATTAAACAAAATCCGAAAAACAAATAATCTCTCTCATCTCAAACCAAAAATCATATTGTAAAATTATAAAACCAAATCAAATAACCCCAATTTAGTTCGACTTTTGATATTCAAGCCATAATGCACACTCTAAACACAATAATATCATCTACTATAAGATTTATCTTTTACTTTATTTCAACACATAGTTCAAGAATAGTGTGGCTATCAATAACCTAATGTCATAATTTAGGGATTTCAATATATCTATGCTCTATAATTTTATCCAAGTTTCCACATAAATTAGTTCCTATTATAAATTGCATTATACTTGTGTGCTTATTTATCACTCTATTAACATGATGTTCGAAAACAGAATATTTGATATTCCAACACATGAAATGGTGGTGCTATATTGCATTCATTATCATGTCATTTAATTTGACAAATGCAATATATCAACTCAATACTACAACAACGATTTAGTAGACCACCCACCTTAGCTTTTTGACTTCATTTATGACTTCATAGTTTGACCCTCGATCGATCGACTAGGTTGGCCCTAGTTGCTCATAAGTCGACCTTTGACCTTAGTTGACTAAGCTAGTATTAGCAACCTATGTTAAATCCCAACCTCTCTTTTAGTGTAAAATGCGATGTTTCACCCAGCTGAAATTCACATGACTTATACTTAATAATGTTAGTAGGGACACTAAGTTGATAATAATAATGTAATAAAAGAAAGCATATTTAATAATGTACCGTGCCATTGCTCATTTACATGTTTGTACATACTATTTATAGTTCTAGGTTCAGTCATGGAAGCCATTATCTACATAATGAAACAAGTTGAATTTCCATCCTAATCTGTGTTTTGAGAAAATATTACATGCAGTGACGTATGCGTCCGACTCCAATCGGGTCTCAACATGTGTCCACTAATAAAATATTATTTTTTATTTTATAATGCAGTAACACCGGTCGCGATGTCGTTAATGCTATTCAGATCGTTCAAACAACGCGATTGAACATGTTGGACGGCGTGGACACCGTTTCAGATTTTGAGGCCCTGAAAATTTAGATATTTTCATTTTTGAGCTGTGTTTAGTCGTACAAAAATTGTACTCTGCTTCCTCGCCAGTATTGCATCTGACCTTCCTCCAGAGTTCTGCTAAATCTGCATTAAAATCGAGGTATTATATCATTTTCTCCATCTCGGTGACTCCTTGAGGTATTTCTTCTTCCATTCTTGAACTTTAGAGATTTAGTGTTTCCACATTTGTTCCGACTGTCGAATAGGAGCACATTTGAGTTCTTTAACAGAGACTATGGGTTTTTAGAGCTATTTTTGAAGTGTATATTTTTTACACCTGAGTGTACAACTTTGTTTTCAATTCTTTTTTAACTGTGGAGCTTGACATATGTTTTGTACATGATATTGTAATTTGTTTGGAGATATTTTCTAAAGAATTTTGGATTTTTTGGAGCTATTTTTGAAGTGTACACTCTGTACACTCATGAGTGTATACTCTTTTTTTCAAAAAATTTTAACTGTTGGGCTTATCATATATTTTGTACATGCTATTATAAGCTATTTGGAGATGCTTCTTTAAGAATTTGAGAGATTTTGGTGCTGTGTTTCATATGTAGACTCTGTACACTCATGAGTATACACCATTATTTTCAATTTTTTTCAACTATGGACTTGTCATATGTTTAGTACATGCTATTGCAAGCTGTTTGGAGATATTTCCTAGAGTATTTGGGATTTTTGGAGATATTTTTGAAGTGTACACTCTACACTCATGAGTGTCACATCCATTCTTTCAATATTTTTTTAACTATGAGGCTTGTCATATGTTTTGTGCTATTGTAAGCTATTTGAAATGCTTCTTAGAAAATTTGGAAGTTTTTGTATTTTCATGTGTAGACTCGACACTCATGAATTTACACCCTTGTTTTCAATTTTTTTTAATCATGGGGCTTGTCATATATTTAGTATACTATTGTAAGTTTTAAAGATGTTTCCTGAGAAGTTAGGATTTTGGAGTTATTTTTTAGTATACACTCTACAATTATGAGTATGCATCCCTTTTTTCAAAAAAATTTAACTGTGAGGCTTGCCAAATATTTTGTACATGTTATTGTAAGCTATTTGGAGATATTTCCTAGAGAATTTTGAGCTTTTTGGACCTATTTTTGAAGTGTACACTCTGTACACTCATGAGTGTACACTCTTTTTTTCAAAAAAATTTAACTGTGCAACTTGCCATATATTTTGTACATGCTATTGTAAGCTGTTTAGAGTTTAGTCCTAGAGAATTTGAAACTTTTTGGAGCTATTTTTGGAGTGTACACTCTGTACACTCATGAGTGTATACCATTATTTTCAAAAAAAAAAATTCAATTGTAGGTCTTGCCATATATTTTGTACATTTTATTGTAACCTATTTGGAGTTTAGTCCTCGAGAATTTGGGAGTTTTTGAAGCTATTTTTGAACTATACACTATGTACACTCTTGAGTGTACACCCTTTTTTTCAATTTTTTTCAACTATGGGCTTGTCATATGTTTAGTACATTCTATTGTAAGCTGTTTAGAATTTAGTCCTGGAGAATTTGGGGGGATTTTTGGACTCATGAGTGTACATACTTTTTTTCATTTTTTTTAACTATGAGGTTGTAAGCTATTTGGAGATATTTTCAAGAATTGGGGTTTTGCTATTTTTAAGTGTACATTCTGTACCTCATGGTAAATGCACCTTTTTTCAAATTTTTTCCAATTGTGAGGTTTGTCATATATTTAATACATTCTATCATAAGCTATTTGTAGTTTAGTCTTAAAGAATTTGGAAGTTTTTGGAGCTATTTTTGAAGTGTACACTCATGAGTGTACACCCTCTTTTTAAATTTTTTCAACCGTGGCTTGCCATTTGTTTAGTACATTATTGTAATGTTTAGAGTTTAGTCCTAGAGAATTTGGGAGTTTTTGGAGCTATTTTTGAAGTGTACGCTCTGTACACTCATGAGTGTACACCTTTTTTCATTTTTTTTCAACTCTGGGCTATTGTAATTTGTTTGAAAATATTTCTTAGAGAATTTAGCACTTTTAGAGTTATTTTTTTTGTATGTGCACTGTCTCATGAGTGTACACCTCTTTTCTTAATTTTGTTAACTGGGCTTGCATATATTTTGTACATGCTATTGTAAGCTATTTGATGCTTCATGGAGAATTTGGCACTTTTGGAGCTAATTTTATGTGTACACTCTGACCTCCATTCTGGACAATGTTCTCATTAATTCACTTTTCATTTGAAGCTTAAAATGTCCGAGAAAAGGATAACTTCCGGATCATATCCACCATTAGAGCAATATTTGATTATATTTTAGGCCGCTTTACTAATAAAGTGCTTATCATTTTAAGAAGGCTACATGTGCATCAATTCATTAGAATGCCTACAATTCAACAAGATTTGGGTATCATAACTTCACTCATGTCCTACTGGAATATAGAAAAGCAAGTACTATACATTGGTGTCCAATGCATTTCTTTCACCTCCAATGAAGTTGAATTAATAGTAGGGATGCCATACAAATGGGAGAAGGTTATATGACAAAAATCCCCACTTTTCAAGTCCAACTTAGTTGATTTTATAAATAAATTTGAGAAGTAGGATCGTTCGTTGACTACAGCACAGTTTGTGCAGTTGTACATACAATTTTTACTTTCAAATCTTTATTTTATATATCATAATTATATAATGACATCTGATTTGATCTCCTATGCTAATGACATAGAGATTTGTTGATTATAATTGGCGGAAGCTATGGAGCTTCCTAGTTTCATAGTTTTATGGTATTACATCAAAAAATTTGGCATAAAAAGGCGGTACATGAGTGACTTTGTCACTCTTCGATATGCTTTACATCTTGATTTATATTATTTTATGCATTGAAGCTAAGTTATGTAAATCTTTTTTTTATCTGGCAGCCCACAAGAATCATATGGCCACCCGTTCTTTCTACAAAGCCCGGTATTACGATGGCCAAAATAAAATTCAGAGAATTCCTTTAGTGATTTGAGGGACACCGGTGATGCAAAATAAATTTACTTCATTTATCTCAAATATTTTTCCTATTAGAAATTATCATATTTTCTTATTGGTATAACAGTCTTTCTATCATTTGAAGACATATCGAGGAGGAGATCGACTCTTTGAAAGTCTTCGTCTGAACCCACAGTGAGCCTTATGCGTAAATGAACCAATGCACTCGTTGAACTACTCAAACTTCAATTAATGCTCATTCATGTTTGTTCAAATTAATAAACAAACAAGCTTGAACAATTTTGAAAACTCGTTAAATCTATGAATACGATCTTACTCGCTTGTTTATGTTCATAAACATACTCGTTTATTGTTCGAAAAGTAATTTGATAAATAATTGATATTAAGTTTGATAAAAATTCATATATTATCTTCAAAGTGTGAGTAAATATAACTTATATATATTTTTAATTATATATTTAATTAAAAATATTATAATTTGCTAAATTTAGTGGTATAATTTATCAAAAATATATGATACAATTAATTAAATATTTATAAAATCTAATTGATATTATAGTTTTATAAATTATAGGATAAATACACAAAAAAAAATCATATATTAATAATTAAATTATTAATTAAAGCTAACATGTTACTTTATTTAATCGTAATTCGCAAGCTTTCATTCCCTAAGCTATGTCAGTTCGTCCCTTGAAGTGAAGCGCCGAAGCCCTAACTTTCCTTCGGTATCGACTTCCGTTGGCATTCCCTCGTCTTTTTTTTTTTACTTCCGCCGGCATTCCCTCATTTTCTGAACAACTTTCGCCGGTCACTCACTTGATTCGTCCATTGAAGCGGAACACCTTCATTGACTTCCACGGCATTACCTCGTCTTCTCTTTGACTTCCATACATTCCCTCATCTTCTTATCAACTTTAGTCAGTCTCTCCCTCCATCCTTTCAGTAGATTCATGAGGAAAGCCAAGGTAAATTGTGGCTTGAACCAATCGTTCTCTCTTCTTCTTCAACTTCCCACCTCTCCTTTTCAACTTCACTCTTTTTCCTCTTTGATTTCTGCCGGTTTGTCTTGTCTCTCTCGTTTTGAATTTTGATCAGCTTAGGTATGACATTGAATAAATTATTTTGTGCTAACTACCAAGGTTGATTTTAAAAGATATTTTTAATAAAGAGTGGTTCCATGCTACAAAGACTTTATAATGAGAGTATTCTTTCTTTATTTAGCAAACGATTTTTTGTCTAAATTATCAATGTGCTTGTCTTTATTATTATCCTTAGTAAAATCTAATTCAAGTCTTCTAATAGCAAGGCTACCCATAATCTAGTAGCGGATAACAATTCGGTGGTTGATTAGTTTGATGAAGATATCATTTTGGCCTTTAATGTTAATCTCTTATTTGGCTAATTATATGAAGATGCTAATTAACTATTGTATTTTTCATATGGTAGTTTGGTCATTACATAAAGTCATTTTTCAATGAATTATTTGAACATGCCTCTCACAATTAGTAAAATTGAAGTTAAATATTTCATTTCGATTGTGTGCCTTATTATTTTTTTATAAAAAAGCTGCATGTATGCTTTTATATATATTTTTTAAAAGTTATATTTATTTTAAACAAGGATCGATTGTACTATATTTTGAAAATAGCCAAATGTGTGCTTATATTTTAAAAATGATTGTGTGCCTTCTTCTTTTATGAATTTATATGCATCATATTATCGAACATTTAGCTCTTGATTTTATGTATGTTTTAGTCAAACACCCTTATATAATTTTTCATAATTTAATTTCTTTTAAAATCTAGATCTTGTATTGTGTGGGAACTTATATGAGATTTAAGAAAGTATTTGCAACAAAAAATTAGAGAAAACTTAAGTGCTTATTTAAAGCTTATTCATTAACTCGATTATATATTTGTTTACTTATTTCAAACAAGTACAAATCAAGCTTGAACATAGATAAAATTAAGCAAGCAAAGCTTGAACATCCATACGAAAGCTCGGCTCAAACTCGAACCGAACATGAACAACTTTTAATTTGTCCAAGCCAAGTCCAATTTGATAAGTAATCAGCTCGATTACAACCCTAGCGAGCCCCATAGAAGCCCCATTCTAAGTCCAAGGAGTGAAGCCCCAAGTGGATCTCCCTACATCTCTCCTCGATATTCTCCTCCATCATATGTATCTAGCCTATCATCTACTACTACCCCTCCATAAAGTTTCGAGATGGATAAGATACTTTCAGGTTTCAGGGCTGTGGAGGATAGAGTATCATTTTTTGAAGCTTCAATCGAGAGAGTAGATGGTATTAATTCACGCTAGCGTCATTGAGGCCGGTTGCTGACAGAGGGTCCAAGCACTGGGAAGCTCGAGGAAGCTACCACAAGGGAAGCTCTAAGAAGGCTACCAAAGGATAGAAAGATCGCCGACCTTTCTTGGGCAGCATTGAACATAGTGTGGCAAAGGAAGAGGAAAGCTATCTCATCTCCATTCACAAAATATGCAAGAAGACAGCGATTGCAACTCCTTCGCCGCCAGGATATCTGCATAGATGAGGTATTTCTTGGCTTTCCTTTTTGGTTTAATCTAATAAAGTTGATTTCAGTGATTTTTTATGTAAGTTAACAGAGAGGTTCCTACAGCGAATGATGAGCCAACAACTATTGTCATAGTGGTTGAGGAGCATCAGGTGGAGGTATTCTTCATCTTAGAAGCATCGACTTTAATTCATATTGAATCTAGCACTTAAACATTGTTAATTTTTTGCAGCCAGCTGAGGCACATGATATCATAGACTTCTCATCAAGAGATGTTCTGCCCAAGCCAATACTGCAGCTCATTGACATTCTTGTGATTCAAGGACAAGTAAGTCATTGCTTAGTCAATTTCATTCGATATATAAAATTTCCATTTAATTTAGTAGTGCTCACATTCTCATGCTTTTCACATGGGAGTGATAGCATATTCTCGAGAATATCATTATTGTGAGAGGCCAAATTAATGAGTTGTTGGATCGACATCAATGAGTTGCACATGTTGAGGCACATTATTTGCTAGCCAAGAAGAATAAGATCTCTTGGGCTATATGTCCCCTATCTATATGTTTCATGCCTACCGGGTGAGTTAGTGCATGGATGATTGGGTTATATGATGCTTTCAAAAGTTTTGATAGTTATAAGATGGTAATTTTTAACTTTTCTTTGAATTCTTACAGAGTTATGCTAAATATGGCATAGCAAAAGAAAATAAAATGTTTCTCCAGCATGTTACTGCAGATAGTATTTCAATGGTTGATTTACTCTTACTTCCAATTATCAATAATCAGCAATGGACACTACTAGTGGGGCATATTAAGAAAGGGGCTTGGTACTTCTATGATTCACTACCAAACCCAACTCATAAGGTCATTCTTCCTGATATTATAAGAATTCTTGTCATTTTCAGTTTAAATGCATACTTTGTACTCCTCACCTTTATTTTAACTCTTTAGATCAAATTATTCATCCAAGATGTTGGCTAGGCTTTTGAGAGTAATCCTCAACAATGGCCAATCGAGTGAAGTGGTGTAGTCAAGAAATAGTATTGATTATGGCATGTTTGTGTGTAAATACATGGAGGCGTGATTAGCAAACCTCCAATGGACTAGCGAGAACCAAGATTGGCCAAAGAAAATGAATTGCTTCAAAAGACTGATTATGTTATTTTTTTTTAAATATAAAATAAGAGCTATAAAATGTTGAGTGCAAGAAGATTCGTATATGAATAAAGTGTTTGGAAATCTAAATGTAGATTATCTGTGTTGTACATGCTATTATAGATCAGCTATTTATTTATCTATGTTGTATATGCTATTGTAATATGTTTGCACATGCTACCGTAAGATGTTTCTACATGCTATTGTAGATCATCCCTTTATTTATCTGCGTTATACATGCTATTGTATGCGGTTTGGAGTTGTTTCTTGGTAATTTGGTGTAGTTTCTCATTTCATTTAGTTTTTTTTTAACTATGGGGCTTGCCATATATTTTGTGGATTCTATTGTAAGTTGTTTGGAGTTTAGTCCTGGAGAATTTGGGAGTTTTTGGAGCTATTTTTGAAGTGTACACTATATACACTCATGAGTGTACACAAATTTTTTCAATTGTGGGGCTTGCCATATGTTTTGTACATTCTATTGCTACCCTTTTTTTCAAATTTTTCAACTCTAGGGATTTTCATATATTTTGTACATGCTATGGTGAGCTATTTAGAGTTTAGTCCTATAGAATTTGGGAGTTTTTGAGCTATTTTTCATGTGTACACTATGCACACATGAGTGTACACCTATTTCTTCAATTTTTTTTAACTGTGGGGCTTGCCATTTATTTTGTACATGATGTTGTAAGCTGTATGGAGATGTTTCCTAGAGAATTTGATGGTTATTGGAGTTATTTGTCATGTGTACATTCTATACACTCATGAGTGTACACTCTTTATTCCTAATTATTTCAACTATGTGGCTTGTCATATGTTTAGTACATTTGAAAGCTGTTTGGAGATATTTCTTGGAGAATTTGATGGTTTTAGAGCTATTTTGAAGTGTACACTCATGAGTGTACACCTATTTTAATTTTTCTTTAATTGTTGGGCTTGCCATTTATTTTGTACATGCTATTGTAGGTTGTCTGGAGATATTTCTTGAAGAATTTGGTAATTTTTGGAGCTATTTATCGTGTGTACATTATGTACACTCATGAGTCTACACCATTTTTCCTATTTTTTTCAATTATGGGGCTTGCCATATGTTTTGTAAATGCGATTGTAAGCTATTTGGAGATGTTTCTTGGAGAATTTGTGATTTTTGGAGGTATTTTTGAAGTTTACACTTTGTACACTCATGAGTGTATACCCTTTTTCAAAAAATTCAACTCTAGGGCATGCTATATGTTTAGTACATTCTATTTGTAGTGATTGGAGTTTAGTCCTGGAGAATTTAGAGCTTTTGGAGCTATTTCTGAAGTGTACACTCTGTACACTCATGAGTGTACACCTTTTTTTTCAATTTTTTTCAACGGTGGGGCTTGCCATATATTTTGTACATGCTATTGTAAGCTATTTGGAGTTTAGTCCTGGAGAAATTGAGGGTTTTTGAAGCTATTTTCTTTGTGTATACTCTGCACACTCATGAGTATGACCCTTTTCAAAAAAAATTTTCTGTAAGGCTTGTCATTTGTTTGTACATGCTATTCTAATTTGTTTGGAGATGTTTCCTCATTTGGTTTTTTTTGGTGTAGTTTTCACGCATACACTCATGACTGTACATCTTTCTTTCCTAATTTTTTCAACTGTGGGGCTTGCCATATGTTTAGTATATTCTATTGTAAGTTATTTGGAGTTTAGTCCTGGAGAATTTGATGATTTTGAGAGCTCTTTTTGAAGTGTACACTTTGTAAATGAGTATACATACTTTTTTTTAAAATTTTTTTTAAGTGAGGATTTCCATATATTTTATATATGCTATTGTAAGCTATTTGGAGTTTAGTCCTCGAATATTTATGGCTTTTGGGCTATTTTTGAAGTGCATGAGTGTACACCCTTTTCAAAAGTTTCAAATGTGTGTGGCTTACCATATGTTTTGTAAATGCTATTCTAAGATGTTTGGAGATGTTTCTGGGAATTTCGGTTCTTGGAGTAGTTTTCAAGTGTACATTCTCACATGAGTGTACACCCCTAATTTTTTTTAATTTGGGGCTTGCCATGTGCTTAGTATATTATATTGCAAGATGTTTAGAGTTTAGTCTTGGAGAATTTAGGAATTTTGGGAGCTATTTTGAAGTGTACACTTTGTACACTCATGAGTGTACACCCTTTTTTAATTTTTTAACTAATGAGTATAGAGAATGTACACATGATAAATAGCTCCAAAAACTACCAAATTCTCTAAAAAATATCTCGAGATAGCTTAAAATAGCATGTACAAAATAAATGGCAAGCCCAACAATTAAAAAAACTTGAAAAAAGGAGTGTACACTCATGATTATATAGAGTGTACACTTCAAAACCAGCTCGAGAAACCCCAAATTCTCTAGGACTAAACTCAAAATAACAATAATAATATATGGCAACCACAAAAAAGTGTACACTCATGAGTGTACCAGTATACACTCATGAGTGTACAGAGTATACACTTCAAAAATAGCTCCAAAAACTCTCATATTCTCTTGAACTAAACTCTAAACAACTTACAATAGAATGTACTATACATATGGCAAGCTCCACAGTTAAAAAAAATTTAAAAAGGGGTGTACACTTCAAAAATAGCTCCCAAAACCCCCAATTCTCCAAGTCTAAATCAAAACAGCTTGGAATAGAATGCACTAAGCATATTACAAGCCCCATAATTGAAAAAATTAGGAAAGAATGGTGTACACTCATGAGTTTACAGAGTGTGCACGTGAAAACTACTCTAAAAACCAACAAATTTTCCAGGAAACATCTCCGAACCGCTTATAATAGGATTTACATATAATGTAGCTTGGCTCACAGTTGAAAATTTTTGGAAAAGAGGGCATACACTATAAAGTGTACAGAGTGTACACATCAAAAAATAACTCGAAACCACCAAAATTCCCATAAAACAACTCCACATTCGTACACTTAGGGGCATTTTCAATAAATTTTGGTGTAATAATCGGACTCTATTGAGAGGAATTGTTAGTAATTTAAATTACAACATAGTAACTATGGATTGGAATACTTTCAATCAAATTAAATGATATCACACATTATAATATTTCTCTATAATGATATCCATCATCAGCTTGGTGTATCCTTTTGCCTATTGACTGATTATTGAGCTTAAGTTAAATTCTTAAATAAAAAGAACATTTGATAGAGGTGGGTGTTCTTTCTTTTGATGAGATTGAGAGAACTTGGGTATTGGAGGTGAGGAAAAAAGATATGTTGGATAACTAGCGCTCCCACCAAGGTTTGGCCGCCAAGCTCTCAAACTACAAGAATAACTCAATAATTTATAATTGCCAAAAGTTCTCCTTCATTCTAGTAAAGGGGGCTATTTATAGTCATTACAAGCATCTTTCAAAAGAAAAGAAATCAAAATATGGAGGGAAAGGTGGGTGGCCACATTAATGTGAAACATTAAATTACCTCATTATTTTATGTCATCCACCCATTTCACATGCTATTATTTAATGTGGATTCAACCACCTCACATGTCATGCTTTGAATTTTGAAATGTAAAATTTCAAACATGGAGTTTCTATAAGAAAATTAAAATTGCATAAATAAAAATATGAAATCATGAAATGGGTCTTGGCTAGCTAATGGGCTATGTCTTCTTCTTTCTTGAATTTTCTTGAGCTTTAACTTGAGATCTTGTAAATGGACCTTGAGCTCTAATTTTGAATCCTCATGATATTTTATATCAACATTGTATCGCTTGTTGATATCTAACATCGATAATGAAGTGTTATACCGATATTTTTGAAGCACTCGGCATAATAGAAAAAGGTGTTGCAATGGGTGACCCTTTATGCTCTTCACTCTCAGACTTCTTATGTTGTCTCTATAACATTAAAGATAGAATGGTTAAAAATCTAACAACAATATTTGAAGAGTATAAATTTATAGAGATAGGTAGAAACTTACTCTTGGCTTTCTTGTTTTCTCCTAATATCCTTTTAGCTTTGCATTGGAAATACCCTTTGACCATTTCTTAACGGATCCTTTAGTAAGTCGGTTCTAAATCTATTTTAGTAGACTTCTTTTCTTAACTATTTTGTCAATTGGAGGTGAATTCTCACAAAATATAGAATCAACATAATCAGATAGTTTTTTTAAGGAATCTAACATATACTCCTCAGCTTCTTTATTACCTTGTGCCCTAGTGCTTATTTGATATGCATATCGACTGATGTGGTTCTGAAAATAATGTCAGTTTGATTTCCATTAATACCTTGCACATCTTTTAAGTTTATGTAAGCACTGTCAAAGTAGATATCCCTCTTTGCTATCGTTGACCGTCGCATGAGAAGATACTTATCCGTAATGCGCACAATATATTCCTGACTCAGAACTCGGATGCAGTGGGCATAAAATACCCCCATCATTTTAAATTTTTTGCAACTACATGTTATATTTAGGCATGTCTTATCAAAATGGACAATCCATGTCTTGGAAGAGTTCTTATTCTCTAAGTTTCTCACCATATACTCTATGGGATTATCATCTGACACATTTACTGCTAATCCACTGACTCCATGCAAAAGTTCTTCTTCAAATATTATATAAAGTTTTTTTTGTGTGAAATAAAGCAGCTTATTTCAGTATTGGAACTGTTCTAACAACAGGAATAATTGCTGACTGACTATAATTGAAATCTTTGTCATATTCATTTCATCGCCATGTGTCTATAATCTTCTCCAATCCCAAGAAACAACCAGTGATAGAACTTGTTGGTTTAAAGATTTCATGACATACATTATTCGTGGACTCACTATGTTGCATTGATAAGATACCCATACAGAATGAGTCTTTGCAAAATGCAGTGGACCACTTGCATCTAATTTTATATAGCTCAGACAACCAAGCATGATCATGCAAATTGCCTTCTTCTAGCATGGTAGACCAAGCTTGTTCAAACTCTTCCTTTGACTCACATTTACTCATGCAAGTATAAAAGAGACTTTATCTTGTCTTATTACTATTAAAGTAATGTACCTTTGAAGGAGTTTTCTTATAAATATGTCATTGGCACAACCTATGGAGAGTATGACATAATACAATTTCGATAGCTCTCGCCATTGTCTGATCATGATCAATAAATATTGTTGTAGAATGCCTCTCATTCATTAACCGAGAAATATTTTGAATGGTCATGTGAATGACTCAATTGTCTCTTTTGATAAAGCGTTACTCCAAATAAGATATTTTTTCAGTGATGATTCACTCCAACAAAAGGTGCACAAACAATATTATATTTATTGAGTCGATAACTTGTATAGAAAATTATGACATCCCCGAAACAATCATAGTCTATCCTTGACATGCGAGTGCTCTAAAAAAAATTGATCAAGCTATCCGACTCATCAAGGTGGACATCCCATGCAAACATTCCATCATCCGCTTGCCTTTCTTTGAACAGTTATATTAATGCATTAGCATCACCATTCGCAATCATTGATCTTCTTTCTTTATGGATGTAATTGAAAGCATCTCTTTTGTAAAATCAATATTCTCCGCCACCAACTTTCTCACTAAGATAGCTAAATATATTAGTTGATCTAATTCCGTTTATCATTGACTTCAATACCCGCTTTTCATGATCTCGTGACTTGAGAAGATGTAGGTAACCCGACTTTACCAATGAATGATTATGACTTTCTATAAATTTTTTAACCTTCTAATTCTCATCTAAATTAATAAAAAATCTAATCATGGCTGGATAGCCAGTCCATGTATCTATTTTTTGAAATTTGACTGAGTAGTTTAGATTAACACATTTCTTCAGGCCTGCTTTTGCACATAAAAAATCCTTTGATTTCAAATTCTTTGAGTTCCCCCAATAACTAATATGATCCTTCTAAACACTGAATCTAGTTTGATGCGCATAATCACAGTACAGTTCAAATGCCTCCTTTTCATTGTGACAAGCAAGGAGTTTACAATTGGTTCATGAGACATAACAACTTCATCATCGCACCGGTGATTAACCTCATTCACCTGATCAGACATAAATATGTTTTACGAGTACACATGAAAAATAGCTTCAAAAAATCCCCAAATTCTCGAAATATCTCCAAACAACTAACAAATGTACTACACAAATGGCAAGCCTCATAGTTGAAAAATATTTAAAAAAAAGGTACACTCATGAGTGTACAAAGTGTACACTTCAATAGCATCAAAACTACTAAATTCACAGACTAAACTCCAAGCGACATAATAGAATGTAATAAACATATGGCAAGCCCCATAGTTGAAAAAAATTAAAAAAGGGGTGTACACTCATGAATGTAGAAAGTGTACACTCCAAAAATAACTCTAAAAATCCCCTAAATTCTTCAGGAAACATCTCCAGACAGCTTAGAATAGTATGTACAGATCATATGACAATCCTCACAGTTGGATAATTTTGTAAAAAGGGGTATACACTTTAAAAATAGCTCTAAAAACTCACAAATTCTCTAGAAAACATCTCCAAATAGCTTATAATAGAATGTACTAAACACATGACAAGCCCCACAGTTAAAAAAATAGAGAAATTGTAGACTCATGAGTGTACAAGTGTACACTTCAAAACCACAAATTCTCTCAGAGTAAACTCCAAACTTAATATAAAATGTTCTAAACATATGTCAAACCCCACGCTTAAAAAAACTTGAAAAAGTGGTATCCAAAATAGCTCAAAACTCTCAAATTCTCGAGGAAACATCACCAAACAACTTTTAATAGAATGTACTAAGCATATGGCAAGCACAACATTTGAAAAAAATAGAAAAAGAGTGTACACTCATGAGTAGAGTGAACACTTCAAAATGACCAAATTCCTCGGACTAAACTCCAAATAAACAATAGAATGTACTAAACATATGACAAATCCCATAGTTAAAAAAAAATTTGAAAAAAGAGTGTACACTCATCGAGTCGAGTGTACACTTCAAAAATAGCTTCAAAACTCTCAAATTCTCCGAAAATATCTCTAAAAACTTACAATAGAATCACTAAACACTGGCAAGCTTCATAGTTGAAAAAATAGAGAAAAGGGGTGTACACTTCAAAATCAGCTTCAAATATTACCAAATTCTCCGAAATAAACTCCAAATATCTTACAATATAATGTATTAAATATATGGCAAACCCACAATTGAAAAAATTGAAAAAAGGGTGTACACTCATGAGTGTACTCTAACAATAGCTCCAAAAACTCCCAAATTCTCTAGAAAACATTTCCAAACAGCTTAAAATAGCATGTACATATCATATGGTAAGCCTCGCTTTTGGAAAATTTTGAAAAAGGAGTGTACACTCATGAGTGTATAGAGTATACACTTCAAAAACAGCTCCAAAAATCTCCAAATTCTCTAGGAAATATCTCCAAATAGCTTACAATGAAATGTACTAAACACATGGCTTGCCCCATAATTGAATAAAATTGATAACAAGGGTGTAAAGTCATGAGTGTCTGAGTGTACACTTGCTTCAAAATCACCAAATTTCCCGAACAAAACTCCAAACGACTTACAATAGAATGTACTAAACATATGGCTAACCCCACGCTTAAAAAATTTGAAAATGGGTGTACACTGTGAGTGCATGAGTGTACACTCCAAAAATAACTCAAAACCCCCAAAGTCCTTTACAAAGAACTCCAAAGCAGTGTAGGAAATATATATTTCGAAAATAATTTCAAATAAGATCACACTATTTCAAAATAACTCTATATATATAAAACAATGTAAAAAATTTAGATGCATTTATATTTAAGAAATCATCGCTAAATTGGTCGCATAATATCAAGGCTACTACTTTCAAATTTGTTATCCATCTTCATAGTTCTTCGAAATTGAAATGAGATTTTTTTTTTCTCTTCTGAGCTCAGTTCCTCATGAAAGAAATATATCATATTATGCCCTAAATCTATTAATATATTGCTTTTAAACTTCTCCCTCGCATTCAAATGGCGTCCGGCCGTCCGGTGTAATATTTTCTCCGCTATTTGAGCGGGTGGGGGTCGAATAGCGTTAACGATCGCCATCGACCAGATTATCGCGTTATAAAGTAAAGAAACAATATTTTATTAGCGGACACATGTTGAGATCCGGTTGGAGTTTGGACACAAA